>JAXRKP010000092.1:222500-265000 GCA_037039925.1 Doris montereyensis | reverse complement strand
ATCCCCATAGCATAGATTACACCCGCCCAGAAACAAATTGTGTGACAAACACATATATGAGTAATCTATTCATACTACGTTTGAATTTTTTAAAAACAATACCTTAGACAAAACAGAAAATGAGACAAATCATAAATTTAAAAAAAAACCTTTATACAGATCATGAGCTCTTAAATACCAGACTATGTTTTTATCCACATAAGTAAAATTTTATGTGACCATGACAGGCAAATGACATTTTGTGTATTCTACAACATAGATCTGTAGATACATTATAATGCCAACTCATTCTTTTACTAAGGCTCCACCTCATAACGCAAGACAAAAAAATCAACAAATTACCAACTTAATGTTTGAGCGAAAGGAGTACTAATAGAAAATTGCCCTATAATGTATTCTAGAACTTCTCTCATCGTTTTTAGGCAATCCGTGCATTTGAAAAACCTTTTCTCGCAAGTGTTTTATTTTTTGTTTCCGTTTTCTTCCGTCCTTCCATAAAGGTATTATGTGTAGATAAGCCACTTAGAAACTATGTACATTTAAAGGTGCATAGACAATGAAAACGGTTTGTTTCACAATCGCATGAACCATTCCAAATTGTTGCTTGGCCGTCAAATCCCACGCACAAGGTATTTTGGGACAAAGTGCAAACATTTCCTGGGAGTGATATGAGAGGAAAAACAACTCAGATGATGGAAAAAAGAGAGGAGAAAACCAGGATATCAAGCATACTTACATCTTTTGCCTCTGCTTCTAGTTTCTCCATGGTGACTATCATATCCCCGTCTTCATCTACACTGTTTGGTGCTGGAGATATAGTTGACCATGGGACTGGATGATGTCACTGGTGACATCATAACTGTTTTGAACTGAAAGAAAGATAAGTTGTCAAAAGACATTGCATTCATTTATTTAGGGGGTCAAGGGCTTGTTTTATTGAAATTTACCCTGTCCACATTATGCAGCCATCATAGGGTGAAGCAAGAGGAGACAGCAAGATGAAAGATGTGAAAACGTGAAAAACAAAGAAGTAAGACCTACCAGTAGCCAAAGTCAATTCAAAGGAATAAAAAGTGTTTTACAGGAGAATAAAGAAAGGGGTACATGAGGACGGACGGACCAGGAGGAAAAAACAAAAGAGGAGGGTGAGGATGGACGAACGAGAAGAAGAGGAAGAAGAGAGAAAAGAGAGAAAAAAGGAGAGATGAGGAAGAAAAGTAGGAGGTGGAGGAGAAGAAGTTCTAATTATAAATACTTCAGCATTATTTTTCATCACATGGATATTTCCCACACAGCACACCTCTTAATCTTCTTTGTTTTTTTTTACCACTAAGAGTGCACAGTGTAAATACCTAGATGTGGAGCTTCATCTGGCATGGACGGTTAATTGAAACATACCCCGTCCACCATTGTGGTGATCTCAGGGTTAATTAAGAGGAAACAGCAAGATAAGAGATAAGTGAAAGTAATAGGAAAGAAGTAGGACTTATCAGTAGCACTCAACCACCCGCTCTGACATGGACAGCACCATGCCAAAAGGACCAGTATTACCCCCACCCACTGAATAACCAAGAACAATACTAAAGAGATCTACGGTGACTTGTGGTGTGACCTACCTGTGGGTTATCCTGAGCTAAAGTATTGATTTTATTCCATGCATCATCTCTCTGTTTATGTTTTTCCTTTTCTCTGTGGATGATCAATCAGAAGAATATAGTTAACAACAACAAATAAGGATAAAAAGCCAATTCATGGACTTATTGTAATATCAAATTGCAACAAGGTAACTGGGTGAGGCTTAGCGTCTAAAAAATACAATAAAAAGGAAAATCATGATAAGAATAAAAACTGCATCAGAACTTATTTAAAATATCTAGGCAAAGGTGATGAAAAAATGTTTTCAAATAATATGAGTTCTTACTTTTGCCGCTCTGCCTTATACTGCTGTGTGCAATCATCAAAGAGTTTTTGATTCATTTCCATGAAGAGCTTGAGTGCATTGTAAATCAAACCATGAATGGTCCTAGTACACAGCCAAGATAAAAAAAACAAAACACAATTGGAAATTAAAAAAAGAATACATTTTACTTTAAATCAACATAAAACCAAATCACAAAATTATCATACTGGCTCGAATCATGGCTTAAGATGTGAAACTGAAGGTGCCTGATAATGCTTTCAAAACAGTAATTTGATTCTTTCTTAAACAGAGACAACCAAATTCATTAATCGTAAAATTACACCAAGTCAGTAAATGATTTAAGGAGGAAAATTATGGGTGAAAGCAAAAAATGAACTATAAAGAGACGGAATAGAGACTCATTCCAGGAAATGTGACTGCGTCATGTTAAATCTAATAAAGGACACTAGTTATCTAACCTGTGGTTGGTTGATTCAGTAAACATGTCAACAAGATTGCTTTTTTTGTAAAAGAAAAACACAAACTGGATAACAGTATTGAATAATTGGGGGAGATCATGCTATCGTTTAAAATTAATGATACTCAATGCTGTAAGGTTTTACTTTTTTCTTGTTTAAAAGTGTTTCCGACACCAAAAAACATATGAAGGGTAATTTGTGAAAGGGACAAATTTGTTTTTATCCAGGTCTAAGAATCTAAGAAAAAATGTTTCTGTCCTTTGCTAATTCATTTGTTGATCCTCTTGCAAGAAATAAACTTATGACTGTTTTGTTTGGAAATCAATACGACTTGTTCTTTTGTCAATCGCCCAAATAACAATACAACAACAATTTTTCTACAGGTCTTACAATATCTGACACATTACAACAATCATGCAAACAAACACAGATTTTTAATTTAACAAGTAATGTTTTGTCAAATCACAGGAAAAAACACTATGTGTAAAACTTTGTAAAAATTTGCATTTGTGATAGTAGCATATCTCTCAATATTCGTTCATCCATCAAGTTATTAGTTTTGCACATTTCAGTTTATTAGTAATGTATCATCCAATGCTTTGTAAAGAGATATGATGCATGCAAAAAGTGCAATACTCATGTATGGAAGATGGAGGAGAAAATTTTTTAATCCAAACACCGTAATACAGTAATTTTTAAATGAGCCTTCTTTAACATCTAAAGCTGACATAAGTTAAGTCTAAAAGGAATGCTATCTTTTAAATAGTCTTGCCCCTCATAAGAGTGATGTGCTAGTGTGCTACCTCTACAAAACTCGCTTTTTCATGGACATCATAAATACAATCAAAAGTTTAGAAGTTTTTTAAACAATGCCTTCTCGCCTGTAACACTTTTAACTCTGCTTTACGCTTTGTCCTGTGACATTCTAACGTCTAACAGTGCATGGGATGTGCTCTTGTAATAACATGTTGCACAAACTTTGTGTTATCTGACATATCTTTCTTCTTTGAAGGCAAAAATGCTGCACACAGCTCAACTCTGTACAACCTAGTGCAACAAAATTGCATTATGTACATCCCCCTTTCAGTACCTATCATCATGTCCTTGATCCTGAAGTATTATCATAAGTGACCCGACTTAGCGTTCTTTCCCAAACCCCAACCTCTACAGGAAATGTTGAAAAAGAAAGACAAGGCACCAAGCCTTACTTGTTCCAATGTTCTTTGCTTTTGTAGAGCGCTGGAAACATGATGGGCAGGATAGTGGAGGCATTGTCACTAATCAAGCTCAAGATGTACTCATTGTTCCAGAAGTACAACGCTCTCTCAGCCACCTAGTGGGAGGATCGGGAAGAAGGGGCACAATGAGAGGGATGTAAAGAATTTGGCACAACATAGCTTACAACAAGGTGATTACAGGAAGACGTAGGAAAGAGATGGGTTATTTACAAGCAGAACATACATCAGGGATACATTGTACAGAAATGATAGGGATTTGTAGTGATGCCATGTCATCCAGAAACCTGTTGAGACCCAAGATTGAGCAGAGATTTGTTACAAAACTAAACAAAATGTAGCATACAATGGAAATGAAATAAATATTGAGGGGAAAAAGATGCAACACAAATTAATAGAACATATCTAAATTTAGGTGAGAATGTTGTTGCGTTTCTATAACAGAATTGGGAAATTTCAGTTATAGCTGGAAGGGCTTCCTAAATTGGTAAATTTGTCATCCATAGGAATGACATGGAAATATGACAAGGTCAATGACAAACACAAAGTTGACACAACAAAGGTTTTTTCATGAATGGCTAGAGAAAAAGTCACCAGTGATCTACTCTATTTTAAAAATCTTGTTTTATAGAAAATAGAAAATGTAAGGACATATTATTTTGTTTTGTTTGGGTTGAGTTATTTTTCATTCATCATCACTGTCTAAATGAGACAAAGCTTTAATCAGCAAACATGCCTGATTGGTATTAAAGGGTCTTAAATATAAGAAACCTTTAATATTATCTTTTTTTAAATCCAATTCACTAACCCTATCAAAGTTCAGAAAAAATGTTATCTCTTGCTAACTACATAGAGATTATGACATATAACAGACAAGATGGCAAATCTTAAAAAAGAATACCCATCTTGTATGCAGAATAAAAAAAAATCTTAGTATTAGAGATCAAGTGTACGATATCTCATGTGTAAAAAGCAACACCAAAGGATTTAAAGAATATTTTTATAACATATTGAGTTCTAAATCCCAAATATTCTTTCCTCTTTTTCTCTCCAAAAAAGTGCTCAGATTGAAAAAAAATGGCGTAAAATACAAAAGAATTGAAGCAGAGGCCACACCTAAAATTAAAACTATATACTAATATCCATCATCGGCTGAGGAATGAGATGAAAATTTATTATAGCTCTCTCTAACCACGACTACACCTATGTGATCTCTATATCTGCAACTATCCGTATTCTTAGATATAGAACAGCATCCAGTGAAACTGCACTACCTTTCCTTGACAAAGCAAATTGAAAATCAGAAAATGCATATATTGAACTTTCCAATCTCAAAGTCAGCTTATATTAGAGCACTGAATTCCATCTACATTTCTTTTCCTGTTTGGGACGGATGCTCTTTCTCTTTAATGATATGTGACAACGTTTGGTATCTATTAATAAGTGATATGAATGTTTCAAGTCTTTTGATTTTTTCTTTTTAAAAAAATACAAACCCACAAACAACCTGCAGCTCTTCCTCTTTCTTCACAGATACTGCAAGGGAAAATCTAAGCTAAGAAACAATTCGTTTGTTTGCTTCATTGAAATTTACCTGGGGCACCATATGTAGTGATCTCAGGGTGAATATAGAGGAATCAGCAAGATTTGTGATGTCAGAGTGAAAGCAGAGGTACCAGCAAGTCAAAGGAGAACAGGAAAGAATGCAGAGGTACCAGCAAGTGAAAGGAGGATAGGAAAGAATGCAGAGGTACCAGCAAGTGAAAGGTGGATAGGAAAGAATGCAGAGGTACTAGCAAGTGAAAGGAGAAAAGGAAAGAATTAAGACCTACCAGCAGCGACACGATGACCGCCCGTTCAGAAGGAATTATTGTATGATAATTTTATCAAGAAAGAGCACATTGATATAATTGCCAATCATTTCATGCGACAAAAATTTTTGAAAAGCAAGATGACAGACAGATGAAAAAGAACAGGAAGAATTCTTGTGACAACACCTTCATACCAATCTCAAAGCAAAAGTATGTACATAACCAAATGTCCCTTCCAATGACAAGAGAGAAAAGTCAAGTGTTGAAAGATTGCTAAAAAGGGTGCCAGGGATGAACACACAAAAAACAAACAACAAAAACAAGAAGAAATAATAAAGTTTTTTTAAAAACCCAGAGTTGGGAGGGGGGCGACGGCGGCAACGTCTATACACGTACAGAAAATAGATGGATGTTGACAAAATTAAATATATAACATTTAAGCCTGGTAAGATACAATAATGAGTTTTCAACTAAAGGCTTTGACATCAAAACTGCCAAATGTGTTCAATCATACAACACCAGTTAGAGAAAACATCATGGCAAGAGAAACAGGAGGCAGGGCTGCAATCCAAAGGTGAATGAGTGGAGGACTAGGGGAGTGCTTTCCAGTAGAGCAGCTTACTTGTTCCAGTGCTGCTGAGTCTTATAGAGGGCAGGGAACATGAGTGGAAGGACTGTGCCTACATTATCTGAGATTAGACTTAGGATGTATTCGTTATTCCAGTAGTAAAGGGCTCGGCTCTGCAACCTGTATTGGGGAAACAAAAGAAACTGGCACACATACATCTCATCACACTCAAATGTTGATGTTTGCTTTGTAGATTCAGCGACTCCACGCTTTGAAAAGGCAGACATTTTGTCATTATGACTTTGGATATGCATCTGTCTGTTTTGTGCCAAAATCTTTTACAGGCATCTCATTTCTTAACTAGTAGAAATCAAAATACATTTGAACTGTTTTTCTTTGACCACTTAAAAAGAAAGAAACATTAACTTTCTCAACTTTGCCAATTAGCTACTGGTTAGCACAAAAGATAAATTAAATGCTGTCTTTATGTCAGCATTGTTGAATCTAACATTTATTTCTGATGACAATTCATCATTGCTGCTTGATATAAGACTGAAATATCCCATAACTATTCAAACAACTAATCAACACAGTAGCATAATGCTGTACATGATGCTATCATTGCTCCCTTTCTTTTTTTATCCTGCCCCTGAATCAGTGCTGGGCGTGACCTTAAGTAAGCATTTCTTTGTAACTGCACTCTGTGACATGGATAAGATGTCAAGATTTAAACCCATTGAACATAATTTCTGCCTCTTGTCCTGTCTTTGTAAAAAAATATATATTTGTAAGAAACATGTTTTTCATGAGACAGCAAACTGCTTTCATACACAGAATGGGAAGGGAAAAAAAGATAAATTATATGTATAAAATACTATTAAGTCCACGCAATCTGTTTGCCTTATGCAAGAAAAGATATAGTATACCCTACCTGAAAATGTGGACTGGAAAAGCATTTGGCCAGTTGCTTGAACAGAGGAGCCATAACTTTAGAGTGAACTCTGCAGGTTCTATCACATCAAGAATTTCTTCAAGTTCATTTAAAAACATCACCTGTGCGGGAGGGAAGATGAGAAAAAGTAAATTAAATTTAAATAGTTGTGGTGATACGAACAACTTATCATTTATTGAGAATCAGATAATATCCAGCAAAAGTAGAATAATGCTTTCATGGGTTTTTTTTTTTGCTCAGACTCTCTCCCTCCTCCCTCTCTCTCTCTCTCCCTCTCTCTCTCTCTCTCTCTCTCTATATATATATACATACAGACAGAGACAGAGAGGAGATATATACAGAGAGAGAGAGAGAGAGAAAGAGAGAGAGAGAGAGAGAGAGAGAGAGAGAGAGAGAGAGAGAGAGAGAGAGAGAGAGAGAGAGAGAGAGAGAGAGAGAGAGAGAGAGAGAGAGAGAGAGAGAGAGAGAGAGAGAGAGAGAGAGAGAGAGAGAGAGAGAGAGAGAGAGAGAGAGAGAGAGAGAGAGAGAGAGAGAGAGAGAGAGAGAGAGAGAGAGAGAGAGAGAGAGAGAGAGAGAGAGAGAGAGAGAGAGAGAGAGAGAGAGAGAGAGAGAGAGAGAGAGAGAGAGAGAGAGAGAGAGAGAGAGAGAGAGAGAGAGAGAGAGAGAGAGAGAGAGAGAGAGAGAGAGAGAGAGAGAGAGAGAGAGAGAGAGAGAGAGAGAGAGAGAGAGAGAGAGAGAGAGAGAGAGAGAGAGAGAGAGCAAAAAACAACAACATGAAAGCATTATTCTAGGAACAAGCACTCAACACTTTGGAGTCGAATTCAATGGTCCCATGATTCCCATGAGATGACAGAAAAGTAAGCATTAATGCTCCAAAAGTAACATCTTTTAAACTGTGATCCTATCATCCTGTTGAAAAAAGCATTTTGGAGAACCTATTTTGACCATATGCCATATAGATTAATAGAAATGACTGAGATTTATTTTGATCTTAGCACAATATTTGATCTTAGTCTACAATATTGTGTTACCACCATAACTGTATCAGGCACGCCCTTTCTCCAGGCATTAATATTGATCCCAAAGGGCTGGGTTTTCTCAATTTTTTTTATTGTTGTTTGTTAAACTCTTATGACGTAAGCAGCAAATTTAAAGGCACTTCTTCATACTAAGTTTAGTTTGTTGAAATCCACAGCGCACCTCAACAACCTAAGTAAAATTTAGACATTACCTCTTTCGGACTGTGTACTTTTGGCCAGAACTTTAACAAGCCCATGATCACCTAGAAAATATTGGAGAAATGCAATAAAAACTTAAGGCAAATGGCTGATTAAATCCAAGTATGATCACTCTACATGGAAAATGATCATGTCAGAAAAATAATGCAGTCTCTTTTCTTAACTTGTCAGCTAGATGCCAATGAAACATTACGGCATTCTAAAAATAAAAAATAAAAGTTTTAAAGATGAAATCTAAAAATATCCAATCTCATTCATGTCCAATATTCTAGTAGTTGATCTTTTAAAGAAAGAAAAGAAC
Organism: Doris montereyensis; assembly: GCA_037039925.1. Lineage (NCBI taxonomy): Eukaryota > Metazoa > Mollusca > Gastropoda > Nudibranchia > Dorididae > Doris > Doris montereyensis. Next base: position 256,516 of record JAXRKP010000092.1, on the reverse strand, counting down.
ATAAAGAGGCTGAAACAAATATAAAGAAAGGCACTTTCAATGCTTGCAATTAAAATAACAAATGTGACTGACTATGAGGGTCTTAGAAAGATTTTATGAGGAGATAGAGAATGCTACTATTTAAAATAAAACACATCCTCTGTCTTTCATTTTAAGATTTCAGACATGAAAAAAGACCCACAAGCAAAAATAAAACAATTGCTTTCAGACATGAAAAAAAACCCACAAGCAAAATTAAAACAAACTTGATAAGAAATCAAGCTGATGAAAAAACAAAAGAGAGTGAAAAAACCCACCCAACAACAATAGACCTATAAGAAGATAATGTGTTCCTACACTCTTACCTGCTCGGTGAGACTGGGGTCTTTTTCCAAAAACTGTACAACACAATAGGCTAATTGAGGATGATATACACTTAGTGATTTCACTTTATGCAAAGGTAGCAATACTTTCAATAAGAAGATCTTGTGTTCGTCCTTCAGTGGTAAAGCAAAACCGTTGATAATACTGAAGGACAAGTTTGGAGGGGAAAAATAAATAAGATAAATTTTTATTCAACAAAAACATATAGACACAATAACTGATTGCGCTATCTTCCGTGTGTTTTAGAGTTAAATAAGAAACTCATTTGTAAAGGAAAAGTTTCCATATGCGAAGGCAAGAAAAGAAAGTTTTTAAATTGAATGCATTTTAAAGGCTTCAATGGAATGAAAAGGAAGAACAGAAAGGTTTTAATTACTATTTATCCATACTGATTTGAAGACTTTCATAATCAATTTCGATTATGAAATCGTCATTGCTTTCATTTAACAATATATCGTCATATCTAATCATAAAATTTGCTTCATACCATAAACAGTGCAATCACAAACCCAATAAAGAACAAACTAAAGCAAACATGTTGCCAGTTCACACTCACCTTCCTAGAATTTCTAATAATTCTGCAATACCATTATGCCTTTCTGTTTCATAAACAAAACTGGAGAAAATAAAATTAAGAAAATATATTAATTATATATATATATATATATATATATATATATATATATATATATATATATATATATATATATATATATATATATATATATATATATATATATATAAAAAAAAAGGACAATGAAACTTTTTAACTATTTCTTCCTCAATTAGATATTTTTGCTCAAATGCGATTTTTGATGAATAACATAAAATGCCAAAATGTCCATGTTCATAATTATCCTTAGCTCAATTCAATAGAAGTGGACAGAAATTATTTATTTACGATCACACAATAATTCATTCTTTATTGTCAAGATTCTATGATACCCTGTCACTTAAGATCTATGTTCTCATACAAGACTTGAGACGTGTCATTTTTAGTTTACATAAGTCAAATTTTTTTCAAACATTTTCATGTAAAAATTATCTATTTTCTCATAAAATTAGCTGGTATTTAGAAGCATCTTGACAACTAACGAGCACTTCTCAATATTTCTTTGATTTTCCCTGTTCAAAACAAATTCCCTTTAGACCTCTGCACATCAAGAAAAAAAGAAGAAAAACACATTTGAAAATAAATAAAGGAATGCATACCTGTAAAAAATATTGTTAATGTGCTTCCTGATGTATGCCCTGAGACCTAGAATTTACCATATATCCGATGGAGGATGGTTTTAAGAAAATCTCTTTCACGGGGGTCTTCACTATCAAACAAGTCCAAAAGCTAGTTGAAAGAGAGAAATCAAGCAACAGTAAAAAACATTGGGATATTAGGTTCATACATAATATGAAGCCAATTAAGGCCATATGAAAGACCCTGCCTGCCATTACAGGTAAAAATGAGCATTAAAAGACATCAAATCCTTTCTTCATTAAATACACACACACAAATATGGGAAAAGATCCTTAAAAAATGTCCCACACTTGTTACATTTTTTAAGGAAATAAAACAAACAAATTAATTTTAAATTAACCCAGAATGATGAAACAACAAACAGAAGGAGAGGAAAAATTCAAATAAATATGACCCAGCTGAATACAACCCAATTTCTTAAAACTTAGGCCGCTTTCACTACTCACTTGTAAAACAAACTTTTGGTCTATATGTCGTTTGGCTACATTTGGCTGAAAATCTGGAGACTCCAAGAACCGCAAGAAGAATTCATACACAAGCTGTGAAAATATGTAAAGGAAAACAAATGTGATGCCAGATGGTAAACTTCATTTTACATATACTACAACAACAAAAAACAATGTTACTAAACCACCAAATAACGTTAATTAAAAAAATTAGAATGCCAATCATGAAATGTTAAAGATAGAATATGTAAACTGCAGTGAAATCCTCAGAAGCATTACAAAAGCAAATAAAAAGCCCCACCAAAATCCCAGAATAAGCAACCTACTTGCAAGTGGGGCCATGCTGCTTCCAGAGTTGGTTCATCTTCTTCCGGATCAAATTCTGCACCACTTGGATTTGACGACGGTGGTAACGTTCTGAATAAGTTTCCAGAGAACTATAGAGAGAAAGAAAGAGGAAAAGCCATAAAAAAAAAAACAATTGATAAACGAAAAATAAGGTAAGGACGTAATTGATATGCCCAGCCTCCACATTATCATAACATTTGTAATAATCTTAAGAAAAACAAAAATAAACCAAACCAAAAAACTCAAAAGGTCCACAATTTAATGTTAAAAAACTGATAAAAAGAACACTAACTGACTAAAGAGGATTTCAGTTAGTTGTCCCTGTATGAACACATGTTGAGACATGGCCTACTTTTTAACTTTGCATGGTTATCCAGAATCACAGAAGCATATACCCAGATAGCTGACAAGGATAATGACCCAATATTAAAAGATTGTCTGTTATCCTCATCTTTTTGTTGTCTGCAAAATATTCATTCCATCTGGGCTTTTCATTTCAGTCACATGTTTTGAATAGGGGAAGGAGGAGGTGAGTGGATGGATGATTGGGGGGAGAGGGGTTACCTTGGGTTTGTCTATTTTTCTCTTTCTTTTCTTTTTTTTTAAACTGTTATTTACCCTATTTCATTTGGATATTATTATAAATGCCATATATTCATATAATTTGTTATCAGCAGTCTGAGATATTGATGAAATAATGTCAACATAACGACAGACAACTTCATTCAAAGAACAACAACAATATTCAAAAGCAAACAAAACACATGACTAAGAACATGGGTCAAAGCAGTGCATGTGCACATTTGCACACTGAACAAACTTTCAAAAAACCAAGGCCCAATTGTAGTAAGTTATTTGTGTGTTTGAGAGACAATGCAAGTGTTACATTGCTATTTGAGCAAAACCGTTAAAATCAACATACCCATCCACTTAAAATTGTTGTGCTCCGTTTCATTCAATTTTACCATCTTCCCTATATGCCCTATTTCAAATGAAGAGGTGGTAGCAAGAAGGCCTGTATAATACAGATGTAAAGCAATGAGAGAAAAGAAGAACTTTCGTTTGTTTGTTTAGTTAAAATGACCCCCGTCCACCACATCAGTTCTCTCAGGGTGAATTAAGAAGAAACAGCAAGATAAAAAGAGAAGTAAAAAGAGTAAAATGAAATAAGTAAGACCTACCAGCAACTCACCCCTCCAACCAAACTATCATCTCCCTACCCAACAAGAGAGGCAACATTGAGGTACTAACTTTAGTGGATTTTCCAAATGTGTTCTTCTGAAGGAAAAGATATTACTGACTCTCTCTCTCTCTCTCTCTCTCTCTCTCTCTAGCTCCTCTCCCCATCTCCCCATCTCCTTCCCCTCTCTCTCTCTCTCTCTCTCTCTCTCTCTCTCTCTCTCTCTCTCTCTCTCTCTCTAGCTCCCTCTCTCCTCTCTCTCTCTCTCTCTCACTATCCCTCTCCCCCCATCTCTCTCTCTCTCTCTCTCTCTCGATCTCTCTCCTCTCTCTCCCTCCCTCCCTCCCTCCAACTCTCTCTCTCCTCTCTTAAATCTCTCTCTCTCTCTCTCTCTCTCTCTCTCTCTCTCTCTCTCTCTCTCTCTAGATCTAAATCTACCATTCTGTTTCGCTTTCCCCCTTTTGACTTCTCCTATCCACCCCATCATTGTTTCCTCCTTTCCCTTCTACTCATTTAATCTTAACCGTCTTCACTGCCTTGACTTTTTCTCCCTCCTTCCCCCTCTTTTCTGTTCCTCATTCTGACATCCCACTGTGCGATATAAGTGTGTATATATTCCTTGTTGATTGTCTGACGAAGCGGTTAAGTGTACCGCACCGAAGCGGTATATCCCAGATATCACGTGTTTGTTCTGTGTTCCTTAATGGAGTTGTCATTTATTGCGGTTTAGCACTACTGATTCTTTTCCAACAGTTTTATTGAAACTTATCCTGTTCATCAGATGCGGTGATCTCAGGGTGAATTAAGAGGAAACATCAAGATGAAAGAAAAGTGGAAGAAGGAAAGAATTAGGATCTACCAGCAACGCCCGTCAACCGCCCACTTTCACTACTATTGAAGAGAAAGACGAATGACACACCAAGCACCCTCAGTTTCCAGATACAACAAAAGGTGTGTATGCTTAATTGATATCATTAAGGCAGGATAGAAATAGGAGCCACCAGCAACGCCCGTCCAACATCGGCGGTGGAAACATAAAAAAGACATTGGTACTCAATCACAGAAAGATCAAAAGAGACCGCATATAGGCGTGCAGGCAGAGATCTATCTATGCCTGGACTACAACGACACCGGTCTTATCATGTCACTATATGGACGACTTTAGTACAAGTGAACTTTATCAGTACCATGACACTACGAGATTACATTCCCCGTCACACTACTACAGCACAAAAAACGATAAAAACAGTGCATGAGGTCATTCCTGGCTTAAACCTATACCGTTAAACAAACGGCATAATGTTTTGTTTCGACGACCAGGATTTTGCCGATGCTCGTGGATCCAAATAACACTGCGCACCGGTCATTTTTTCGTCCCATTCCACGGCCTTCTGACTTTCCTGGCCAGCTGCGTTGCATTTCAGGTGGCGTGGAGATCGTTAAGACGGTGATCCCATGTGGATTTATTTATGTGTACATTACTTGCTACTGTATCACTGCGATGGAGAGCAAGGTAGGCGAAACTGACTTGATTTTGACGTTGCCGTAAAGGGAAAGGAGCCAGAGAGAGAAAGAGAGAGAGAGAGAGAGAGAGAGAGAGAGAGAGAGAGAGAGAGAAACAAGAGAGAGAGAGAGAGAGAGAGAGAGAGACAGGCAGAGAGAGAAACGAGAGAAATGAGAGAGAGAGCGAAAGCGAGAAGATGAAGACACAGACAGACAGATTAGAGAGAACAGAGAGAACAGAGAAGGATAGATAATAGATAGATTAGAGGGAAAACAGAGAGATCAGACAGAGAGAGAGAGAGAGCTTGAGAGAGAGAGAGAGAGCAGAGAGATAGAGAGAGAGAGAGAGAGAGAGAGAGGTAGAGAGTAGGAGGATTAGAGAGAGAGAAGAGAGAGAGAGAGAGAGAGAGACGTTATATAAAATACAAGTTAGGACAGTCTGTGGAGTAATGTTGAAAGTGCCTTCTTCTTCTTCTCCTCTACAACCTTCTTCCTTGTCATATATTACCGGAGTATTACTACCAAATCGTTGATTTTAAGTTCAAATACGTAATGTTAATCAAAGTTTTAATTTCAAAAACGATGTATTTAATCACATTTGAAGTCTTCACTGCCGATACCGCTTGTTCTTTTTCTCCAATCACACACAAAGTCATACATGACACTGACAGGATGTGTATGACGTAGGTTTGTATTGCTGTGTTTGAAAATGAATTCTGTGGCCTGATGTACAACAACCCGATAACCCACATTGTTCTAGGGATCAATCTCTTATCATAAAAAATCGTGCTTCGTGACCTTGGCATTTTCTTTCAGAAATTTGGGGACGAGATCATCCTGCTTCACGGTCTTATAGACGAGCATTTTAAATTCATAATGGAGTTACATTGATTATTTACTTGAAGACCGTCTTCTCGGTTTCTTGTATTATTTGGGGGTAGGAAATCAGAGCTCCATTCCCAATCAGAGCAGATTTTTCACGGCATTCCTCCTGTGGACAGCAGCAAATGGGATTTTTGCGTTATGATGTTCCATTATTTGGTGAAATTGAAAATTAGGCGTGGAAAGCAATTGGGGGACACTGTCGTTAATCCCGTATGACTGGGAAAAGGGGGGGGGCTTATCTTCTACTAGCTATAAAGGGAGACGCAACGGATATGAAAACGTTTTTTTGGGGAGGGTGTAACACAGGCATCGAAACTTTACTTTAGAATTAAAAAATAAACAAATAGTTGACTCACACAGGAAGATAAACTGGAATTCACTCACAACCGAACAGGACGAACGTGAGTCACTGATAATTCCAAACAAATGAAGATACAGATAATTTATAAAGGGGTTGAGTGGATGAGAGTTGAGGAAACTGGAATCAAGAGTGTCTCCTTCAACAACAATCAAACGTAATATTCTTTGAAATATAAGCTCAATCCGCTTATTTAACGCAAGATGAGTGTTTTCGCTGAAAGCAATATTGACTTGGGATTTTTGTCTTTTCTTCTTCTTTTATAACCTCATCAAATGATATTTAAATTAAAGAGAATCACCTATGTTATATACCTCGGTTGAAAAAGCTCAATTCAAAAAGTGTGACCTCCCAGTGCAGAACAATGAACAAAAATATATATTTTAAAATGAAGGAAAAAAAAAGACAAAAAGACCAGCCTTAATGAAGATAACAAATATGAAGGAAAAAGATAGGAATTGATTGATAGAGGATGCAAACACCTGAATGCATTTTAAATGTTGTTTTTTTGGGGAATCCCGCTCCCACTTCTATGGTCATTTAATCAACTTCTCATCGTAACGAAAGAAAGGTCACATTCAATTCCCACCAGTCTCTTTGTGAAGACATAAAAATGGAGTTTGGTTAGTCAGTGTAAATACGTAGGGGGAACAAGTGGGCTGGGAATGGTGGGGGGGGGCTTTCGCGTTAAGTTGTAATTTGGGAGAGCCTTCTCTCTGGGGCGACAAAGACTTATTTAATGTTTCAGTTAATGGCCTCGTATTGTATTGTTTTTTTAGAAATGATCGATCGATATAGCGCCGACTTGTGAACGTTAAACGCATTGGACTATAATAAGTGACTTGGTAAGGAACAGATGGGTGGCGGTTGTCCAGAGAAGCCAAAACACTAACAAAAGGAATGTGAATAGAACGGTGTAGTACATCACATTCCAGGGTTTTCCTGTTACTGCTGTCCAATATTTGCATTTTTAACAAGGACTGCCTTGAGGATCAATTGTTGTGACATGCATTTGAAATGTTCACGTAGACCAAAGACATGCATTGCATACCCATGCATTCATCGGATTCTTAAATACGGTGTTTTAAGCAGCAAAACAAAAGCAAAAAAGGAAAGGAAATAGGGACCGAGTAAGGTTGGGGCGAGGAAGGAATTTGAGTATGGGTCGAAGGCCAGCAAAGTAAACCAACTAGAAAACTGGTGTGTGGTTACAATGGCAGCTCTGGTTGTTGACAGCTGCTGCGTGTCGGGGCATGTGTTATGATCTATGCTTTCACACGATTCAGTCACAAGAAGTTGAACTGCCCACGCCCCCCTCCCTATTTTATTACTGCAGCTACACACACATCAAATTGACAAAAGCAAATTACCGTCAAGTGTTGACTTCATTAAGCTCCCATTAAATGTTCCAAAGCCTTGATCTAGCTAGATTTTCCTCATTGTCATTTCCAGGGTAGAGCGGTGGTGCCGTACCGTGTTTTTTGGAGGGAGGTGTTGGGGTTTTTTCAATACCTTAATCTGAACAGTTCTCAATGGGCATGCTAGTATTCCTACTTGATGCTTTGACTGATGATTGTAAACGAGCTTAACATCAGCAACTGAGGCTGTTTTGGTGACTTGGTGTGTATGTCTATACAGAGAAACCGGCAGAGAGCCGACTGAAAGAAAATACCGAGGCGGCGAATGAATAAAGATGAACATAACAATATCGAATCTGGAAGATAGGCCTACCTTAATGACTGGTTTGTAAACTGAAAATATATTTATCATTACGCATGGGCGAGGTGAATGGACCCACCTCCAAATGATGTATTTGTATAATTTGTTTCGACCACTTTTATAGAGTGTACAAAGAAACCGACAGGCGAAAAAAAAAAAACAATTATATGACAGGATTTGTTTCAAGTTTCCAATAACACCTAAATGGGAGGGGAGGAAGAGAGAGAGAGAGAGAGAGAGAGAGAGAGAGAGAGAGAGAGAGAGAGAGAGAGAGAGAGAGAGAGAGAGAGAGAGAGAGAGAGAGAGAGAGAGAGAGAGAGAGAGAGAGAGAGAGAGAGAGAGAGAGAGAGAGAGAGAGAGAGAGAGAGAGAGAGAGAGAGAGAGAGAGAGAGAGAGAGAGAGAGAGAGAGAGAGAGAGAGAGAGAGAGAGAGAGAGAGAGAGAGAGAGAGAGAGAGAGAGAGAGAGAGAGAGAGAGAGAGAGAGAGAGAGAGAGAGAGAGAGAGAGAGAGAGAGAGAGAGAGAGAGAGAGAGAGAGAGAGAGAGAGAGAGAGAGAGAGAGAGAGTGAGTGAAAGAGGTGACATAATTTTGTCAAATGCTTCAACTACAATTAAGTGCTTCGACTACTCCAGTATTTTAAAAGGGCCCAAGGAAGGCACCTGACCAAATCATCAAGTGCAGAGCAGCGTATTCCGAAGGCTTCGTAGGAATGTACAGCGACATCCACGGTGAAGAAGATTGGAAACGTTGTGGTGCGTTTTCAAGGTTTCGTACGTTCGACGACACACCAATAGGGAGATGAAAGAGGGGAAATTATCATACTATGTTGCAATGGTCTGACGTCAAACAATCAGCGATGAAACCGACGCGAAGGTGAATAAATATGATCAAAATGCTGCAGTGTATTTGCCCACAAAAGTGTCAGCACATTGAAACTGATAGCGATGGTGATAGAGAAAGGAAAGGGGTTAAATTGTGTGACACAATGACATAGTAACGTTAGATGTCACGCCCTGTGACATCAGAAAAGTTTTTTTTGAAAGAATGTCTCGGAATGGACCCGATGGCTTACAGGAAAAAGAGTTCTCCAAATTAAAATACCTATTCTTATACATGTATTGGCATAGATGAGACCACGTGAATCGAACAGTTTCTCTCTCTCTCTCTCTCTCTCTCTCTCTCTCTCTCTCTCTCTCTCTCTCTCTCTCTCTCTCTCTCTCTCTCTCTCTCTCTCTCACACACACAATGGCTCGGACTAAACCCTACAAAATTTAATTAAGGTCTCAGAGAAACCATGCGACAATGTCTTGGAGTGATCCATGCAAAAATAATGTTTCGAAGTAATCGCTGCAAAACCATCCAAGGGAAATCGCAAAAAATAATACATTCTGAGAGTAATCTCTGTTAAAAAACCCACAATATCTCTGATTAATCACTGCAAAAAAGAATATCTCTGAGCAATCCCTGCAAAAACACTGTCTGAGGCTAGTCTTTGTAGAAAACTAAATGTATTTGCAATCTCTAAAAAAAAAAATAATTGTGTGGGAGTAAACTGATGACAGATAAGAAAAATTAAAGGCATAGAAGTAAAGGCAAATGGATGAGAAGAATATAAAGACCTCAGCGTAATTCCTGGTTCCCGACAAGACAAGGAAGATAAAGGATTTCTTTGTTCTAATCGCATGTCAACCATACATGAAAAGAAAGCCCAGGAAGACCCTGAAGCAAATAAGAACAAGAAGTAATATAGCTGAGAAAACCTTGATGATGCCACCCCCTCCCCTCCCGGCAAAATGAAAAAACCCAACAAAAAACAAAACAAGCCTTGATGTCTCAGAAGATCAGAATAAGAATGAGAAGGAAAGTATGACTGAAGCAACTGTAAAAGTAGAATCAAAAGAGAAGGATACAGGAATGACCTTTTCAAGGAAAGTCTCAAGCACACAAAAAGCTAAATCATTTTAAAGAACAAAGGTGCCATGAAATCACATGCCTTCCACGATTCTTTCACGACATAATCAGGTTAATGAGTGTTTCAAAAAATGTATGAACCATTCTATTGCACTTAAAGAAACAGTAGTTATGGCAAGAACATAAACGAACAGGTACACATCGCCCCCCTCCCACCCTCTCCCTTTTCTAGTAAAGACGGTCAACCCGAATACATGGATACAGACTCAGCCATTGGTGTGGAAAACCTTGATTGCGGAAGGGGGTTGAGACTGTCAAATCCAGACTCAACACTGTTGCCCTATTAAGATAACATCAGTACGACATGTATGCTCCATCTTCAGAAAAGAGGGTTGGCCAACCTCCCTTGTCTGCCCACAAGTGAGAGTATGCACTATTTGAATGCCATATGGATCAAAAGTGACGAGATAAATAACAGCGTTTATGGTCAAGCGTTAAATCGTTGGGGTCTACTTCCACTATAGTCTGACATGATGCAGCGCCCTACCTTTAATAAGCCGAAATGAGATATCAGGTAATGACTGGCTGGAGACAAGGTAAGATAGATGAGAAGGCGAGAGAAACTGAGGAACAAGAAGACAAGAAGACGAGAGAGAGAGAGAGAGAGAGAGAGAGAGAGAGAGAGAGAGAGAGAGAGATATATAGAGATATATAGAGAGAGAGAGAGAACAGAGAGAGAGAGAAATAGAGAGAGAGAGAGAGAGAGAGAGAGAGAGAGAGAGAGAGAGAGAGATATATATATAAAGAGACCAGCAGACAACCAGAGAGAGAGACAGAGAGAGAGACAGATAGAGAGAGAGAGAGAGAGAGAGAGAGAGAGAGAGAGAGAGAGAGAGAGAGAGAGAGATGGAGAGGACAGGAGAGAGAGAGAGAGAGAGAGAGAGAGAGAGAGAGAGAGAGAGAGCAAGAGAGAGAGAGAGAGAGAGAGGAAAGAGAGAGAGAGAGATGAGAGAGGCGAGAGACACTAGAGAGAGGCAAGAGAGAAAGAGAGAGAAGACAAGGGAGGGGGCGGATAAAAGAGACCAGCAGACAATCAGAGAGAGAGAGAGAGAGAGAGAGAGAGAGAGAGAGAGAGAGAGAGAGAGAGAGAGAGAGAGAGAGAGAGAGAGAGAGAGAGGGAGAGAGAGAGAGATAGAGAGAGAGAGAGAGAGAGAGAGAGAGAGAGAGAGAGAGAGAGAGAGAGAGAGAGAGAGAGAGAGAGAAGGTATAAAACGAAGGTGACCTTGAGGCTAGAGGATTGCAACCATCGTACACTGAAAGGAAGACCTGGAGGATAAGGACTACTTCAGGGTGCCATGGAAGGGGCAAACCACACCTAAGCGCTCACACTAACAACATACATGTCACGTAATATTATTATCACACAGTAAAAGCCGTCCTTCCAAGCTTGGGTCAATTCACGTGCTTCCCAACGGAATTAAGCTCCTCGTGGCAGTAAATGAGCGACATTAAAACCTGTTGCTGTTAAGAGTTCCGACAACAATGACAACTAGACCTCAATCAAGGTCTGCAACGTCGCTCTCTATCAATAAGTAGGCCTTGGTTAGAGACGTCCTGATCAATTTGGTTTCGGTGAAACTTGCCAGGTCCACTTGATGTTATGATCTCGGGTCGTCAAATAATCAGGAGCGACGCAGATTCATTCACTCATTGAAAGCTACACAGTCCTCCATATGTGGTGATGTCAGGGTGGATTAAGAGGAAACAGCAAGATAGTAAAATGAAAAATAAGTGAAAGATTGAAAGGAAGAACACTGGGACCTCTACCAGTAATGCCTGCCAACCGCCCACAAGATGAAATACAGTTATAAAGGATATAATGACTTTATTTGACCCCACCCACTGCCACAGGAATGAAGGGTCCTAGTTTCAAGTCGACAAAGGAAGAAGGCAAACTGACAAAAAGAAAGAAAGAACTCCAATCCTAACAAGATACGCTCTCATGAAGATCAGGTAAATAAAAACATAATACATGTACCAATGTTAACACCCCCCCGGACACACACACACACACACACACACACACTTTAATTCTATTAGCTGCAGAAGCGATGGGGCAAAACGAAAACTTTTAAAACTTAAATGAAGACTTCCTTAACATATTTTCAGTGATTTTTTTACATTCCTCCTTTCTTCAACCACACCCCCAGCACGAAAAAACTAACAAAAAGACACACATACGTAACAATACACAGAAAAAAATACAGAAGAAGTGAAATGTCACATAAATCAACTGTATCTTCATTACCACCTATTATCAAAAGACCGTAATCATCTAATTGCATTGCAAGCTGATAAAGCGTTCATTACCATCCGCATTTCTTTGTGGGTCGATGGAGACAACCAGAGTGATCGGGGCATGTTCAACATGCGTTAGGCGACCATTATCATTATATTGTGTACTCATGATTACATTGTTCTAAAACTGAACGAAGTGACAAACGAAAGAAAAGTATATGAGAATAACCCATAAAAGTAAATTAACACATCAAGAGAATAAGACAGAGATCAAGAAGACATGCTTGTTTGATTCATTGGAATCACCATATGCGTTGATCCCAATGTGAATTTAGAAGGTAACAGCACGAGGAAAGATAAATGAAAGGAAAGAATTAGGACCTACCAGCACCTTCCGCCATCGATCAAGAAGGTAAAATTGATTGATTGGAATATGTACATTCCGTCCGAACTTCCGGCGGTCTGCTTTCTTATCGAAGAAAGCTCAGCATAAAGTCCCCCTTTCCAACTACAGACCTTCTTGTCTCTGGACGTTCTCGTCGGTTAGCATTCGACAAACTCGACACTGCCAATGCAGAATGTAGGCAGATGGACCACATGAACATCGGGGGTCCGGAAGAGTGTGTGTGTGTGTGTGTGTGTGGGTGTGGGAGAGAGAGAGAGAGAGAGAGAGAGAGAGAGAGAGAGAGAGAGAGAGAGAGAGAGAGAGAGAGAGAGAGAGAGAGAGAGAGAGAGAGAGAGAGACTTTCAGGTAGACTTTGGTCACCACCACAACAAATGTTCATGTTTCTTTCTTCATTTGGTAACAGGATAATGCGAAGACTGCTGACCTGTTTTCTCAACAATTGGCGGAATAGACTACGAGAGAACCGATTATACTTTGGATCCGGTGTGGATCCGGGATTTTGAACAGAAAAATAAATTGTTTTAATCATCTCATCATTATCCTATAGTCACTTTCATATATTATCTTAGGTAATATAACCTATTACTCTTCTAAGCATCCTATTTAATTGACCTATACGATATACAACTGACCTACACGGTAAGTCAGTCAGCTGAAATAAACGCAGCTCTATCAGCTTCAACATGTATTGAAATATGAACGAACAGATAACCGCGGCCTATCAGCTTGAAACGCTCTTCAAAAACTAGAATTACACTCAGGATAACGCATAAAACTTCCACAACAGCCCAATTTATGCCCTCAAACCCTTATCAAAATGAAAGATCTCGATCCAAAGTCTGAATCTTTATACCGAATGTGTCTTTAGATCTTCAAGTCAAACCCTGAGAATCAATCCATCTTCATTCCAAATCACGTCATCTGCGGCGAGATTCATAATTACTCATACGTTGCTTTTTTTGGGTTGGGGTTTTGTTTGGGGAGGGGGGTATTTTGTTGTTGTTCCCGTGCCCGATTCTATTCTAATGACACAATCTAATTCGTGTTAGATTAGATCAGTGTCCAACACAGATTTTTGACAAATGAACACGTCATAACGTGTCTTACAATCACACATAAACTTCCACCTAAGTTTCTATTGTGTAATTAGGGTTAGTTTTACCATTCTTACCCTGCTCCTTCCGAGAGCCCCCTTCCCGTGGAGTGCCTATGATAGTGTCGTTATCAATGTTGGCCAAAAAGTAGGGAACATCCAGCTTTGATTAAACGAGTAGCATTGTTTTACTTTGTCCTGACATATATGGGTAGGATAATATCTATTTCTTTTCATGTTTTCGTTCATTCTTTACATTAAGCTCACCCTGCAACTTACAGAAATTACTCGTACATAACTGACATAATCTGCGTGATGAACAAATAAATAACAAAATATCAAAATATAGAAAGTATAACAAAACTCAAATATTATGGATCCATGATTCGTGCAGTAGGTTTGCACGTTATTAATGATTGAAATTATTTGTGTCAATATAATATCACGTGAATTTTACACCTAATTTTGAAGCGGTCTACCCCCCCCCAACAAGATGTTTAATTCTTTTTTTGCACCATGAGCAACGATCTCAGAATATTCTGACCACTTGAGAATGAGTACGGTACATCCATCTTGGGTCACGTGAACACATCCTCTCTGACATTCTCCGAAAGGAGTAGCTGGTTAAGTGTGCCTTGAAGCAAATAATCAATGGAAGGTTTGTTTAATCAAAATTTACCCCGTCCACCATTGTGATGATCTCAGGATGGATTGAGGACATCGCAAGATAAAATAAAAATAAAAGTAAAGAAGTAGGTCTACCAGCACCGCAACCAACCAACCGCCCGCTCAACGGAAGGAGGTAGAGACTTGATTACAAATTAAATTCTCATCCTCTTGTAGTTCTGGAGGGTCATTTCCGGCACTAGAAGCAAGCCATCACATGGAAATGCTGGGGATGGATATGTGATATCAGTCTTTTCTTTCTCCTTCCGACTCGTCCCTCCACTTTAACTTCCAGATGTGTAGGCCAGGAATCGAACCTGGACCATTTGCAAACAAAGCCAATAACGAGACTCACATCAGACTCTCACCCCCCCCCCCACACACATTTTTGTTTTCCACTATTTATTTTATTTTTACAAATACGCAAAATATTCAATATCAAAAACAGAGATATACACGTTTTACTTTTTCTCTAGTTACACATTTTACCCTCCGACTGTCTGTTTCACACTCAAGGACAAATTAATACATTCGCAAACTTCCATCTACAAACAAGCCGTCTCTGCAAGAGGAACGATCATGAACCAACAAGTCCCGGTATTCTAATAATAACAACTGGGAAACAGCAATGAATAAACCCACTCCCAGAAAGTCATACAATCGTTCGAAGGTGTAAATCTAAACCTACGATGTGATCTGCTGACAACAATGGGCGGGAGAACCGATATAATGTATACATGTAATACCGAGCTGAATCAGACGAGTGCCGAGACAATGCACTGTGTTCTACAACAATGTGGCACAGAACTAACGAATACGCTAAGTACTGGCATATTGGTGACCGTGTCAAGGAGCGTGTAGACGCGTGTGTGTGTGTGTGTGTCTGTGTGTGTGCGTGCGTGACAACCAGCAAAGGGCACAGTAAAAGCAAATAGTAAAATAGGCGTAGATCTACTGTTTCTATGAACTTTGCCAACAGTGTAGACCCCAGCACAATGATATAATGATATTTTCCGTCACAGGAGACGAATAATTCATATATTTGAGCCCAGGGGACAATGCGTGTCCACCATCGTGAAGACAGCATTAAACCTTACGTAACAACGACGGCCATGATAGCACGTGTGGTTGAAACGGAAACGGAGGGCTACCACAGAAAGGCCACAAGTTACACAACGTGTGGCTGTGACTGTATTACAGTGGCAGTTTCCTTTCATACTGGACAATTTTAACGGTATACACGATAATGAAGAAGCTTTGCAAGCATGTATTAATTTTCCAGTCGGCCAAGATCTGAGACGATATAAAAAACAAAAAGACTCAGAAAGTTAAGGAGAGCATACCACAGTGAGTTTATTTGTTTGTTTCTTTGAAATTTATCTCGTCCACCATTGCGGTGATTTCAGGGTGAATTAAGAGGAAACAGCAAGATGAAAGATAAGTGAAAGAAGGAAAGGAAAGAAGTAGAACCTACAGCACCATCCGCCAACCGCACCAGAGAGAGAGAGAGAGAGAGAGAGAGAGAGAGAGAGAGAGAGAGAGAGAGAGAGAGAGATTTTTCTCCACAGAAATATAGACAAATTGACGTTAACTGTAATGACAAGACGATGGATTCGACAACCAAGCATAGTAACAGGGCGGGAACCAACAGATGAACAACGCCTAGCCAAGCAAAGGGTTGACCAGAACAAACGGTGGCCAAACAAACACTGGTTAATGAGCAAGGTGTAGATAAGGCACTGCTCACCCATTCATCATCATGGCGGGCTTCGGACCACCGCCGATCGATGCTCCCGACGAAAGTCGGACACTATATCAGGGCCCTCATTATACCTTCTACCTTAGCACTGCTTCATAGAAAGGATAGGAGCCGCAAGCGCGGTCACTAATAAAGCAAGTACGAGCTTAGGGCGTCCGTCCGGCTTCGTTTCTGCCCAAAGTGGGTACTTGAGACGCGACACGGTTCCAGAAATACCCAGCAAGCGATAATAGGATGGGAGCTAAGGCTCCATGGTCTTCCTGGACTATTCGTTTCCTTGAAAAGAAATCGAATGCGGTTCATTCATTCCAAAGTATCAAAAAGAAAAGAGAGGAGAGAGAGAGAGAGAGAGAGAGAGAGAGAGAGAGAGAGAGAGAGAGAGAGAGAGAGAGAGAGAGAGAGAGAGAGAGAGAGAGAGAGAGACACACACACACAAACACAAACAAAAGAGACCGACAGACAAGAGAGACGGTCAGACAGAGAGAACAAACAGAGTGAGTGAGAGGAACCATAAAGACAACACACACACTGATCGAGGCAGACAACGAGAGTCAGGCTAGCACAAATACAAACTGACAAACACACACAAACATAAAAAAAAATTTTTTTAAGATGGGAGCACACCCCCCCCCCCCCCCCTCCTCCTTTAATGCATGCCCACAACAAAGACAGAAGTTGCCCCTTAATACTAACACCACCACTCCCCTGGCCATGGTAAATGAAATGACGTGATTGATGAGCTTACCAGCAAACACAAATGAAACACACACACAGCACACAATACGAATTTACAAAACAAAAAATATCAATGACAACACAATAATGAATGGCATGAGGCGTCATCGTGTGCCGTGACAGATGGTTGGAGCTGCCAACATTTCATACGTTCCAAGTGGAAGAGGAGCAGCTTCAACCATCGATATAAGTATAAGTAATGGAAAAACCCGAACAATATGAGAGCAAGTCACGCCAATGACTTAAAAACACATCAACAAGAGCAAATAATATCAGTTTATCAGAGAGAGAGAGAGAGAGAGAGAGAGAGAGAGAGAGAGAGAGAGAGAGAGAGAGAGAGAGAGAGAGAGAGGAGGGGTGGGAGAGACAGACAGACTCATACACACACAGACAGAAAAACAAAGCCGGAAAGAGAATTGCTTTATTCCGTCCCCAAACATGTATCCGCTGGCTGTCAAAGAAAATAAATGATTAATCACACACCATACGATAGAGCATTGCGATGGAAAGAATACCAGCTACAAAGTTTATTTAATTGAAATTTACCTCATCCACCATTGTGGAGATCTCATTTTGAATAAAAAGGAAACAGCAAGATACGAGAGAAGTGAAAGAGTAAAAGGAAAGGAAAGAAGTAAGAGCTACCAGCAGCCCCCGAACCATACAAAGTAAAGCAAGCAATCATTAAATACTGGCTTTAAAGCAGAGAAACATCGGCCAACACCCTCACAACCGTTGTTATCATTATCATATTACTCATTTTATCATTATTATTACTATTGAATGCATCATAATACTGTGATACAAATGTAAAGAAAGGCGGATGAAGTTAAAACCAAGCAGATGCGATGGTGTCACGTCCAAAAAGAGAAAATGAGATAAAATCAATAGACTTATGGTTTGAGGGTGTATACCATTACAATCCAAGACCACAGAGGACTTCAGAACCACATATGAGTCATTCGTCAATAAAAATGGCAATGGCTTAAATACAAATTCTAAGCCTTGTATTGGCAATATCTTGAAGTTGAATCGTTTTTTACAAACCCGATGCTAAAAACCAAATAGCCACTGCGTCTTCCTCATCATTCAGAGAAAAGAAAAGAAAAACCACGAAAGGCGTATGTTCCAAGAAGTTACAGCAACCCTGTGGGTGGGGGTGGGATGCTGGGTGGGTGGTGTGCAACAGGTGGTGACAAAACATATTGACGAAGATGTCTGGCACGTTGAACCAACATTTGAAAGGCATGCCACGGAAAAGAAGAGGTGAGAAGACAGAGGAAAGTAACCGACACAAACCAACGACAAAAACAAACAGCACACAGAGTACTCGAAAATGCCATTTACTTCCTCTTGGGTCTTTCACGCACAGACGACTTATCGGGTTTGATTTCAGTGAGATTCCATGAAAATTCATAAGAAAAAAGAGACACTCCAGGCATAAATACCCCCGTCTGTAGATTGTAGGAAAAGTGGGTCCCTCAACAAACTTCACTTTGTTTTATTCGAGAGGAAGTGATAATTTAAACATGATAGACAAAGCTGGGATGTCATACTGACTTTTCGAAAGCCAATCTAAATTCACTGACGGTCGTAGAGAAGAAACATGTATTAGACTCTAGTGCAACTTATAGGGTACATGGACACGTCAATATGTAATAGTAAAACAGGAGTACACGCATTTTATTACGCAGGTCAATCCCACGATAATACGATCGCCCCATCCAAACTATTTTGTCAACCCAATAATAAAACCATCACCTGACCCTCACAACTTCCAAGATATACACGGTCTTTATGTGTGCTCGGAACGTTTTCCTTAGTAAACATCTACCCCTCACTCACCACCCACCCAAAAAAAACAACAAAACAAACCCTTGAAGAATTTGATCAAGGCACTGCTCTCCCGGTGTTCTACACCAACGTGTAGCTATTGATAAACCCATCCATACGTTTCATTTAGCCCCGTAATAAAGAGACTCAAAACCGGAATTACTTATCGAAATCAACAGACCATTGCAAACATACACACACACACACATAAAAAGAAAACCAAAACACCTTATCCTTGCATGACAGACACCCAACAAGATCCACTTCGATTGTAAAGTCGGCAACTTTCCTCCTCGTTACCCCTGATCATCATATCAACGACACTGCCTTACAAGCCACATTTCCCGCAACCTTTTCCTCCAATTTATGCCACCTAATTACACGCTCAGGGCTACGTCAGTAGCTTACAGCTAGATAAATCCCTACGAATGATCTGGCGCATGATAATGGCCGATTCTCTAACAAGCTTGTGAAAAGTAAATGTGTTACGACTTAAGAGATAAACCAAACAACCAGCATTAGTCTAGATCTAAACGTTATAAAAACATCTAAAAAACAAAAAATAATATTTTAAAAATCCCAATACGTAAATACCCAGGATACTTTTCAAAACATCGCGAGAGCCATTTAAAACTTTTTTTGGTTTGTTCATTCTCATCCTTTCAGGAATCGTTATGCCTATTAGGGATTTGGGACAAATTGTACCTCATGACATGGCCATGCACAGCAGTGGCAAAGATATAACACAGTTAAATCAATATCGGTATTAAAGAAGAAGAAAATCCCCCCCAAAAAAAAAGCTTGGGTCTTTGAGAAAAGAAAGAAAAATGGTTACTCTTAGCCAAAATAATCAATGCCATCTATTCGTGAGCCCATGGGACGGAGGAAAACTGAACTTAATCGATCCATAATTTAGGGCATCATCACTGAGATAAATTTGAAATTGTGAAAGGGTGGCAAAACGATGTTCAACATAGTGAAACTCCGTAGGAGAAAATGATAAGGGCGCATACTGTTTGGGTTAAAGAAGGAAGATGGGCCCGTTACGAATACTATTGCGTGCATTGTTTGGCAGAGAAAAAGAGAGAGAGAGAGAGAGAGAGAGAGAGAGAGAGAGAGAGAGAGAGGAGAGAGAGAGAAAGAGGGGGAGGTGCCGATTCATTCGTTCCCTTACAGAAAAATGAGAAGAGGAAACCAACAAATCTATCAAACGATACGCCCACTTGATTCCTGTGTGAGGAAGGACTTCAAGCTATACACCGTGTCATAAATATTTTCTTTTTCAACATATCAAAACATCTCTTCAGTCTTCTTCAATCAAATTCCAGTCAGCATTCAAATAATAAAAAAACACATTTCCCCCTTAGTTTGTTAGAACCATTGACAAATACTAGCATTAGCATGCAAAAACGTTTGATAACAACACAACCAACCCTCGTCCCTCTCGCATAATTATTTAACACAAGCAGCCTCTCTGTGACTTTGCCGTAACAGTTTGAATTCATTGGCAGATGAAATTTACTAAACGGCATGGGTAAGCAGCAACTCTGGAAAATGTGCCCCCTTTAAATTTAAGAAATCAATGTGTGCAATTAATAAGATGAAGGATGAAGTGCAAGAGAGTGGCAAGATAAAGGATAAAGTATGAGAATAAAGTGTGAAAGAGTGACTAGATGAAGGATAAAATGCGGGGCGACTAGATGAAGGATTAAGTGCGAGAAGGGACAAGATAAGGATAAAGTGTGAGAGAGTGACAAGATGAAGGATAAAGTGTGAGAGAGTAACAAGACAAACAATAAAGTGCGAGAGAGTGACAAGATGAAGGATTAAATGCGAGAGAGGGACAAGGTAAAGTGCGAGAGAGTGACAAGATGAAGGATAAAAATGCAGAGAGTGACAAGATGAAGGATAAACTGTGAGAGAGTGAGAGTAACAAGATAAATGAAGATAAGTTTGAGAGAATAACAAGATGGTGGATAGAGTGTGAGAGAATAACAAGATGAAGAATTAAGTGGGAGAGTAAAAAAGTAATGGATTAAGTATGACAGAGTAACAAATTGAAGAATAACATGCAAGACAGTAACAAGATGAAGGATAAAGTGCGAGAGAGAGTCATAACAAGATAATGTGTGAATGAATAACAAGATAACTGGACAATATACCCAAAATCAAGGATGGAACCTTTACGATCCAATCAAACCACCATAATTATAGAATGATTTGACTCGTCATGGAAATACTATTTATATAACTTATTTTAAATCCATCATGTTTCAATGAAACAATGATTTGAGAATAGTTTCTAGCTCTGTCTTCTCTGATCACAAAGATTTAATGTAATGTATGCCTGTCTATTTTAACAGGAGATGTGCTGTTGTTATCTGATCCTCAACATTCCAGAATGTAATAAGTTTCAAATTCCTGATCACGATTAATTCTGATACTCCTTACTGACAAGACAAGCTTTGAGACGACAACCGTTTTCAATGTAAAACAAAACATATAACAATCCCCACCCCACATCTTATCATCCACCCCATTAAGTATGATAATGTAATTTTAAAAGATCAAATCCTTTGCTCACAAATTTTAGTCTCCAAATGAAGTACAAAAAATAGCCAAGACTAAAAATTGTGACAAAATCACTAAAATTAAGACCATTTAATATTTTTTTACCACATATTTATAATTTTATAATAAATACCTGTACAGAGCAGAAATGCGTTAAAAATACTATGAGTCAAGAAAGATGGTGAGAAATATAACCACTAGTTTTGCGGTCAAATCTTTTCCAGATTCATTAAGAGATTTAATTAGGGATTACTAAAAAATCTTTTAATCCCATCATCTATCATATAAAAGCCAATCCCTTGTCAGCTTCTCTTTCTTCTTTCCCTCTTCTACCAAACAAATAACAATGTCTCCAAAAGCTAGATAAAATGTTTGAAGATATCTGAAAAGTTCCATCCCTGAACATCATTCAAAACATTTTTGTTTAAAATTAACTTTCAAAATGTGGATTTATCAAGAACAGATTTTCAAAAATTGGAAGAACAAAGATTCCACAAAGACATATCCGTGCGTAATACCTACTGAGATGTAAGAAGAAGAAATTGGCTGAGCCTGTTATAAGGAAAAAATGGAGAGGATACTTACGCTAACCATGTGGATAGCTTCAGGGTAGATAGCCTCTGTGATGACACCTCTGTTTTGAGTTACATACTCCACCATCTCGTTTAGTGCTGCTCTTTTTACTTCCTTCCATTTCAGATCACTTAAAGGGTCTTGTACAAAATCAAAGAGAACACAACACTGTTGAATCTTCTGAATAAATAATTCCTCTCTTTCAGCGGGTGTGGCATCTGTAAATAACACAGAATTTAAACAAAAAACTTTAATAAAAATGACAATGTATAACAAATTACAACAATATGCACTTGATGATAAACACAAAAAGTAAGATTTCATCAATCAACATTATCAGTGACCATGAACACAGATTGAAAGATCTTATTTCACATCCCCTCATTATTCATGATTTCTTAAAAATTGCAATCCTGGGATACTGATTTATTTAACATGACAGAAACACTTGATTGGAAACTTAATGTATGTCAATGGCATCATTTTCACTGTCAATCTTATATAACAGGCTTTTAAATCTGATTTCAAATCTATCAGACATATATATACACTTTCTTAAAGTGTAACTTTACAGATATCATAAGAAGAAGACGAAGAAGAAAAGGATAGATTAATTTGTTAGTTTCATCGAAATTTAGCCTGTTCACCAATTTCTTTTCTAAAATTGATTTTTGATTTGATACCCATCCACAACTAAGGTGATCTGGGGTGTGTGTGTGTAAAGAACCCAGGAATCTTTAACGTGCACAGAGTGTTGTGATCTGCACACAGGACTTCATTTGTATCGCCCATCCCTGATGGGGCTAGGTGTTGACCAACCAACCTGGACCAGGGGCAAAGGTTTTATTTGAAAAAACTTATCAACCTGTGGGGGGCTTGAACCCACGACCTTTTGTCAAGAGGCCGACACATTGCCTCTTGACTATAAATCCCCCCAACATATGCAGTGAATTTAGCAAGTACTAGGAGGATTTGTCTTTTTATTTGAAATTTATCATGTCCATCATGTGTGACGACCTCAGGAAGATTTCATTAAGAGATAAACAAGACAAAAATAAGTAACAGTGAAAGGAAAGAAGTAGGACCTACCAGCAGTCCCTCCAACTACCCATAAAAAGAGGAAGAAGAAGAAAAAAAAAAAGGAGATAGAGGAGAAACTAGATGAAGAGGAAAAGTGAAGAAAAACTTTTGCTTCTCATTCATAGTGTGCCTCAGATTATCCATACAAGGTGATCACAGGGTAAACTAAGTGGAAACAGTGAAATAAAAGAAATGTCATATAAAAATGACAGCAAAGTGCGAGTGGGCGTCAAAAACCACATATGAACAAAAAGAACAAAAATAAGACTTGCACGCAAACATAGGCATTTATAAAGAAAGGGAAAGGAACAAAGAAAAAACATTCACATCATACATCAGAAATTTGACAGATTATTACCTTTGAGCAGGGGAAGTTTTTGCAATTCTCTATTCTTAGAAACATTGAACCGTGATGAATTTTGTCTCTTGTCTCGTTTTATATGTGCTGGTCCTGATCTCATTTTTGATATTGAAGTAGGAGGTGGGTGTGTGTCAGCAGTATTTGGCTGAGCTTTCTTTTTTTTTTGCCTGTGTAAGACAAATATAAAAAGTCACCAATACTTCAAATCAATCTAGACATTCTGACAAACATTTTCATTGTGTGATGTGTGTTAGACACTCCTGGGAAAGTGTTAACAGATATCTAGTAGGCATGACTACGGCTTCTTTCCCTTTTGAAAATACTTAATTAAATCAAACAATCTCAAACTGAATTAAATAGGGAAAACAAAACACAAACTAATAAATGGACAGCTCAGAATAGGGTAGGGGTAGAGAGGCTGGCACTTTGCCTATTCAATGCATTAGACCTGTGAAGTACCAAAATTCTCAACAAAGGATTACCAACGCATTTTTATACATGAACATAAAAGATTGTTTAAATTAGGCAATGTTGTGTATATTCGCCACTCAAAGTGCAGTTGCTGTATATACAACATACCTAGCGCCACCCGGGTGACGCACAGGTAGTATATTTACTACAAACCTAATCCTATCGGCAACAAAGAGCACTGTATACACAGCACCGATGGCCTAGACCCCTTTAAGTGGAAGTTTCCATTATTCTTTTTATGATAAAGTTAATGAACTTTGTACGGTCAGGTCTCAATATAAAAAGCCAATTACATTGCAGTCTTTTTTTTTAACAATGCCATCTCAATGTCTTTCTCCCTGTCAATAGTGCTTCAAAAAGAAATTAACATTATCATATTTGACTTCAGTGATCCTTTCTCTCTACAAAAGTTTTGTAATGAAAAGAATAAACGTCAAAGGAGGAGAAATCCCCATGTCTTGAATTCCATGACAGGAATGACTTTACCGTGAGCACGGCTCAGTGGGCATCCCCGAACGACTTTGCGCCAAAGGAGGAGAAATCCCCACGTCTCCATGATAGGAATGACTTTCCCTTGAGCATGACTCAGTGGGCATCCCCAAACGACTTTGCAATACCGACCCAACTAATTGGCAGCCCTTATTGATCAATGATGTCCAAGGAAGATGAGGAGGGAGAATAAGTAACTGAAGGGGGAGAGGGAACATCTACGTTATCTACACCCTTATATCTACATACACACTCAAAGTCTGACGTGGTGTTCCTTGGGAAAGACCACTTACAAGCATTTTCCCTACTTGACCCAGGAGCAAATGAGCACAAGTAATAGCTTGGGAGTATAAACACGAGTCAGACTAACGTCCTGTCCAGGAGAGGATTATCATCACCTGTTCCACTTCACACCCATAGAAACCAGGATAAGCTCTAGATCTATGGGCTGTAGTGAACTTGAAAGAAGGAATAAGCCTGGCAAAAGCTGAGAAATCAATGGTCACTTCCTGATGACCTACATAACACTTACGGGTTAACAACTTTTCTTCATGAGTATTTGATGGTATAATCCAAATTTATAAGTGTAATAAAACAAAAAGACATCAACCCTCTAAAGGCCCGGCCCTATATAAAGGGCATGCCATCATTGGACCGGGAAGAGCCACGGCCTATAGGGCATAGACCCTGATCTTCTATAATGGAAAATTCCATTGTCCTTTTAAGGTAAAATGACATAGTAAATGCTCAAATATATAGTGAAGTAACAGCTAATGAAAACATCGTTTATTTTAAGCTCATAGCCTTGTTATCAATCGACAAGTGATGCACTTTACTGAGTAGTTTTCACTGTGTAATCACCCCCTTTTGTTTAGCGTTTCATTGTTTGTCGACACAATAAAGATCATTGATCTAAGTGATTTGAGTGTTGTTAGACAGTTGGTGATGTAAACTGACAACAGTGGCCCCAGTTAAATGTCCTTCGTGAATGAATCGACGAATCATAATGACCTAGATGTCGAGATAGAGTTATCAGAGGAAGAAATCCCCATATTTCCTTCTTGGTCTAAAGACAAATAATCAATGAATTAAATTTATGTTTAATATCAAAATATCAATGCCTCATTGTGAAAATGTATGGTTTTATATGTCTAGTATCACATCACAGTTATACAGTCCTTTTTCTACCCTAGTTAAAATCTTAGCTTTTCCCTTTGCCACAGCGCTTATTTTTCCCCTCAAGTGGCTGTGGCAACCCTACATCCCAGGAGGTCACTTCCGGTAAAATGGGGATCGCTACTAGGGTTAAAAGCCGAAACAAGCGATTTAAATTTCAAAATGAAAGAGCCTTGGGGACTGTGATGGAATTTACAAAATGTAATTTCGTTACTAAACAGCATCTATGCAGTATTATGCAAATGAAATAACTCTACTACCGAGTTGCAGCTTTGGAAATATGGTCATCATTATTTATAAATATAATAAAGGAAAACGAACGTCAGAAATTCTCGAATCAACAGTGAGTTAGTCCAAGTCCGATATGTCACACTGACCGTTGCCAATGATGTTTGAACTGCTCGTGTTCAAATGAAATGCCTGTTATCTTAAGACTCCTACCGAGTCAGATTGGTGGAAGTGACCGATACTAGTCACGAAACAACAAACTGGAAACAACTCCTCTTTTTTTACCCCAACTAACTTTGTCTGTTGCGTCCATAGATATGCCCGCCTAAAAAAAACCTCCCCCATTATGAATATAACTGTAAAGGAGAACATCCATATCTAAATCTACTACTGAACCAGGCACCCATGAACACATTAGCTTCTAGCAACAATAGTCTAACGGAACGGGTGTAGTCTGTAGTACAACAGTATGGCAACCTCAAAACCAGTTACACATCTACCAGAAAACAAATAGTTACACATTTTGGCTTATTGTCGGCAAATCTTGGAAAAGATTTTTCTTGCTTTGACCGATTATCTAAAGATGGAAAGCATGATTTAAAAAGGGTTTATTTGAAGTGTTTCCTAAAAATTACTGGCGAATTCCGCCATTTTGTTAGCTATTATGGATCAATTAGAATCGGCAATGGCCGCTGCCTTGGCATGAGAAACAGTTCGCAACCCAATGCAAACTAGGATGTAAATAAATATAACATACCTCATTATCACCATTGTCGGCGGGTTCCTTCCCTGCTGCTTTTGCACTACCTGTCGTCTTTGCTGAAGGCTGAAAATTCGAAAAGACAAACATAGAGAGGCATTGTGAAACAGGAGGAAAACGTAAAGTTTCTGCATGACAACAGTTATGAGTGTAGTATACTACAGCTTGCTGCTAGCGTCTTTCTCAGTTGTTTTGTCACAATCATATATAAGAAGAACGCGGTTCACGTAATACTGATTTATTGTGTATAATGGTGAGTGATACAATTCATTATCCCTTAAAACATGGGTTTACCTTTTCTTTCTTCGGTCTATTTGGCATTTCTAAACTAGAAGAAATCCCTTTGAGGAAGGATGAAATAGTGTTATCGATGTACTAAATCGCCTCTACGCTAAACAAGGAATACGATTGGCTCATAGCGGTCACATGGCTTTCATAGACTTCCTCAGTAAATCATGTGACGTATGAGAAGCACCGGTAGCTCTCCTGATATCATTTTGAAGACAAAAAGGGAAAAAAAGCGCTCCCCATTCTCTCTCTCTCTCTCTCTCTCTCTCTCTCTCTCTCTCTCTGTGACTATGTCTGTCTGTCTATCTGTCTCAATCCACCCCTCTCTCTCTCTCTCTGTGTCTCTCTCTCTGTCTCTCTGTCTGTCTGTCTGTCTGTCTCTCTCTCTCTCTCTCTCTCTCTCTCTCTCTCTCTCTCTCTCTCTCTCTCTCTCTCTCTCTCTCTCTCTCTCTCTCTGTGACTATGTCTGTCTGTCTATCTGTCTCAACCCCCCTCTCTCTCTCTCACTCTCTCTCTCTCTCTCTCTGTGACTATGCCTGTCTGTCTATCTGTCTCAATCCCCCCCTCTCTCTCTCTCTCTCTCTCTCTCTCTCTCTCTCTCTCTCTCTCTCTCTCTCTCTCTCTCTCTCTCTCTCTCTCTCTCTCTCTCTCTCTCTCTCTCTCTCTCTCTCTCTCTCTCTCTCTCTCTCTCTCTCTCTGGTTTGTCTTCCTCTTCTTCTTCCTCATCATCCATGTTTTTGTTTAATTTCCAGCCTCAATAAAACTCTTGAAACTGAGCGATTGAATGCAAAGATGGATCATGGGCATTTCATCTGATTAAAACAGACGAATGATAAAACAAAAGAGGAGGAGAAAAGAAGAAGGAAAATGGGGAGGAGAAAAAGAAGAAGAAGAAGAAAAGGGGAAGAAAAAGAAGAACAACAGCAACAAGTACGTTAGTAAGAAAGAATGAAAAGAAAGTAAGAAAACAGAGGGTGAAGATTACTTTTGGGTCTAAATGTTATAATTTTGCTTATGTATTAGTCTGAGGGTGCACAGTGGTGTGAGTAATAATGGTGGTGTAAATCTAGTCTTCTGAAATTTCTATCGCTTGAAGAGTGTTGTCGATGTTTGGAGGACGATGTGTCTCCCGATTGTACATTGCGTTTGGCATCAGACCTTACCCGACCTGAGTAGGTTAAGACACTCCAGGCTGTCAGTGTCTAAGAAACGATTATCGGTAACGTGTTCGGAAAGGAATGTGCAAACTCTAATAACAGCACAAAGGCTAGACCACTCATAAGCACGGGAGTAAATGATCGATACTAGTAATGTAAATAAAAAAATGCTATTTATGGAATGTTACTTAGGATTAAATGACTCTTTTAAAAAAATATTATTAACAATTGAGGAATACATGAAATAAAACCCATTGAAACAATGAAGTATAATAGTCTTTCTTTCTTTCTTTCTTTATCAGTTCCTATACTACCTTTCGGTGTATGGGAGTATAATAGTCACCGAGTTCATTACTGTTACTTACATTAATGACTGATGGTATTGCATCAGACACGATGGGGCAATGTTTTAACTTGTATACATATTTCCTTGAATAAGCAAGTCACTGTATCTTTAATAAAGACTGTATCTACGAACTAATCTAACATTCTAGAATACTGCAAAGCATTATACAATAATTCTTTACTTTTGACCCGTATTGTAATACGTTTAGTTACTCTACATAAATAGCAGTGGAAATATGATCTCACACACAATCATAATCATATCGTACGGTAATTATTTAATAGAAACAAGCTTTCATATTATTCAGGTGTAATTGGCTAAAACAAAAGCGGAAAGGAACTGAGATAACAAAAAAACCCAGGTAAAAAGTACTTATCTGAGAGTATAGACAAGAAGAAAGATATATATATATATATATATATATATATATATATATATATATATATATATATATATATATATATATATATATATATATAAATAAAGAGAGAGAGAGAGAGAGAGAGAGAGAGAGAGACAGACAGACAGACAGACAGACAGACAGACAGACAGACAACAAACAAACAGAGACAGAGACAGAAACAGCGAGACAGAGAGAGAGAGAGACAAACACACAGAGAGACAGCAAGACAGAGAGATATAGACAGACGGACAGACAACCATACATACAGACAGACAGAGACAGAGGGAAACAAAAAGGTCTAAGGTAATTCAAGAGAAAGATCAAAGGTAAAACGGTTAATGACCAATATCCAGCCCCAATAATATTCACAGTTTTTTTGTTAGTTGTTTCCATATCCCATATTTTGAGTGAAGTGGAAAAAAAAGAAGCGATTTCAGTTACATCGATTTAATTTGCCGCATGCAACAAATGCGGTATTTTAGTATTATTTTAAAAAAATAATAAATTGTGAATTCGCCGCTGAGAAAGAAACTCTAGCAACTGTTTATTGGGAAACATAATCCTGTGTTTTATAGCTTCTATTTTGGAGAATGACACGATGTTTTGTGTCGAATTAAACACCAAAGCATAAAATTTGATATAATGCTGTTTAGTTTCAATACTTTCTTTGTTTATGACGTGGGTATTGGGAGACGGAGTTGGTCCAATCTTTACTTTGTTTTAACTCTCTTTTTCCTACTCTCTTGCTTGGGGTTGGGGTGTGGGTATTGTCTCTCGTTTTTTCATGTATTGCTTTGGATTTTGAGTATGTATGTATGTGTGTATATATGTGTGTATGTGTGTGCGTATATGTATACATGTGTTTGTGTGTGTGTATGTGTGTGTAAGGAGGCAGGGGGAGGGGTTGCTTTGTTTTCTGGTTGCACACAGCAAACACATCTTTCTTCTCTCCTATCATGATTGTGGGTGGTTGGCAGGCGCTTTTGGTCGGTCCTACTTCTGTCCTTTCATTCTTTCACTTCTCTTTTATCTTGTGGTTTCCTCTTAATTCACCTTGAGATCACCGCATATGCAGGATGGGGTATATTTTAATTAAAGAAGCAAACAAACATATGGTGATTACAACAAAATTAAAATATGGGCGATAATTAACATATTATTATAACATGACTTTCAAGCGCTGATTAGCATGCTACCGCACATTAATTTTGTATAAACTGATAGAAGCCAACCAATTTAATGAACAATTAAACACAAAACATTTACAAATTTTATCCTCTTTGTATTCTACGCAGAAAAGTTACAACATGTGTAGTATAAACAGGCTGTTTCGATCCTTATTACTAGCCAGGATATGGCTGATTTTCTTTTAATGATTATCGTCATCATTATCAGCATCATCACTGAACAAACAAACACCTCCCCTCCCCCTCCCCCAAACCCCCCCCAAAAAAAAACAAAACAAACAAATAACAAACAACAAACAAACAAAAAAACAAACAAAAAATTGACAAAGACCCCTGCATACCAACTGCACGACCACAATTTAACTGAAATATGTGTTTCATTTCATCTATGGAAAACGTTTATGGCACTGACAGATAGACGTTATTATCTTCAGTTGATGTTGATACAGAGTGTCACGTCGGTTCCCGAGGTCGACGTCATGATAATTATATCTATCCATCCGAAAGTTTAGCTGGCCAACGATGACCAAATTCAATGCTTTATTGTATTAAGTTTTTGATTGAGGGCGATTTTTCAAATACATGTTCCATGCGTGTATGTCTGATTATCTACCTGTCTGTCTGATTAACAATCTCTCCCTCCCTGTCTTTCATCTGCGTCTGTCCATTTGTCTGTCTGTCTGTCTATCTGAGTAATCTATCTATCTATTGATCTATCTGTTTATCCATTTAGTTATCTCTCTCTCTCTCTCTCTCTCTCTCTCTCTCTCTCTCTCTCTCTCTCTCTCTCTCTCTCTCTCTCTCTCTCTCTCTCTCTCTCTCTCTCTCTCTCTCTCTCTCTCTCTTTTCTTTCTCCACTCGGGAGAGACAGTGGTCCAGATGTAAGGTATCTGCATTTCAACCAAACGGTCTTGGGTTCGTGCTCCGACAGATTGAAACATGTTCTCGATTTTTATTCGTGTAAAAAAACAACACACCACTCCCCCTAATCCAGATATATTGACCAAAGCTAGTTATATCGGAGACGGACGATAATAAAGAGGTCCCGTGTGCAGGTTACAACATTTTTAGCACGTGAAAGATCCATTAGTTGGATACAGGGCAGTTCAGGCAAAAAACAAAATCCTACCAATAAAAAAAACCCCATCGAGGTCGGTCACCATAGTTGTGGATGAGTGTAAAATCAAATCAAATCAAATTCTCTCACCACCAGTTTCCAAACGATGATGCTATTTTTTCAAAGGTGGATTATCTTCGCAATCTTTTCTTAACAGAAAATTAATTGAAATGTTTACCTTCTTACATTGTAAGCGTGATGTTCCTGTGTCAAATTCATTTGCATTGGTGATTGGTGGACCAACATAGGAAAGAGCGGTCTCAAGATTGGAAGGAAACGCTTGTGATGTGATCATGCCGATGAACAATTTTGGTTCTTCAGATTTCGCTATCTTGTTTGTTGTGTAGAGGCGTCTTCGAAATACTCTAGCAAACTTCAAACGCTGGTGTGAATGATATCATCATTGAATACCATCGTTCGATGACACCAATTACATGTATAGAGTTCACTTTTGTCTTCTTCGTCTTGCCCTCTCACTCAACCAATTTCCAAACATTGGAATTTTCCCCACTCACTGTATAAATAAGTTTATGTATTTGAACGTTGTATTCCAGAGTTTTGAAACATATAATCTAATACGCAGGAACGGCCGTGGTGGTCTTGTCTCGGAGATTTCTGATCTCTGCAAATGTCATACAAACGTGTTTAGATTAAACATTGCTAAAAATAAATATCTTGGAAATTTAAGAATGACGTAGGTTGTAGCAAGTTTTTTTTTCATGACAGCATTTTGTTTAACGTTTATAATTGGGTTTGAGACAGCAAGGTGTAGATGTCAAACACATTTCACGTGGTTTGATATTATCAGGTGTATACTAATACAGTAGACGCAATTAGGCCTATCCAACTCTTACACCCACATCCAACCCTTACACTCACATCCAACCCCTACACCCACATCCAACCCCTACACCCATCCAACCCCTACACCCACATCCAACCCCTACACCCACATCCAACCCCTTCCACCCACATCCAACCCCTACACCCACATCCCTAACCCCATCTAACCCTCGAACCCACATCCAACCCTTACACCTCACATCCAACTCTCCAACCCCTAACCCTCATCCAACCCCTACCCACATCCAACCCCTACACCCACATCCAACCCCTACACCCACATCCAACCCCTACACCCACATCCAACCCCTACACCCACATCCAACCCCTATCTAACCCTCGAACCCATCCAACCCCTACATCCAACTGCACATCCAACCCCTACAACCCACATCCAACCCCTACACCCACATCCAACCCCTACACCCACTTCCAACCCACATCCAATCCAAATCCTACACCCACTTCAACACTCAACCCCTATCCAAATCCTACACCCACTTCCCACCCACATCCAACCCCTATCCAACCCTACCCACATCCAACCCCTACACCACCATCCAACCCCTACACCCACATCCAACCCCTACACCCACATCCAACCCCTACACCCACCATCCAACCCCTACACCCACATCCAAATCCTACACCCACTTCCAACCCCTACACCTACATCCAACCCTCCCACTCATCCAACCATCCTACCTCATATCCAACCCCTACACCACCATCCAACCCCTACACCCACAAATCCTACACCCACTTCCAACCCCTACACCACCATCCAACCCCTACACCCACATCCAAACCCTACACCCACATCCAACCCTACACCACATCCAACCCCTACACCCACATCCAAATCCTACACCCACATCCAACCCCTACACCACCACCATCCCAACCAACCTACGCACCCCATCCAACTCCTACACCCACATCCAACCCCTACACCCACATCCAACCCCTACACCACCATCCAACCCCCCTAACCCCACATCCAAACCCTACACCCACCATCCAACCCCTACACCCACATCCAACCCCTACACCCACATCCAAATCCTACACCCACATCCAACCCCTACACCACATCCAACCCCTACCCACATCCAAACCCTACCCTACATCCAACCCCTAATCCAATCCCTACCATCCAACCCCTACACCCACATCCAACCCTTACACCCACATCCAACCCTCGACACCCACATCCAACTCCTACACCACCATCTACACCATACTCTACATCCACACTCACATCCAACCCTCACATCCAAACCCCTACCAAACTCCATCCAAACCCTACACCCACATACAAACCCACACTCACATCCAACTCCTATACTCACATTCAACTCCTACACCACATCCAACTATACACCCACATCCAACTCCTACACCCACATCCAAACCCTACACTCACATCCAACTCCTACACCCACATCCAATCCAACTCCTACATCACATCCAACCCTACACTCACATCCAAACCCTACACCCAAATCCAACTCCTATACCCACATCCAATCCCTACACTCACATCCAACTCCTACACTCACATCCAAACCCTACACCCACATCCACCCCTATACTCACATCCAACTCCTACACTCACATCCAAACCTACACCACATCCAAACCCTACACCCACATTTCTATACACCAGCATCCAACTCCTACACCCACATCCAACTCCCACTAACACATCCAATTCCCTACACCCACATCCAACTCTATACACTCACATCCAACTCTACACTCCAACTCTACCCACATCCAAACTATACACCACATCCAAACCCTACACCCACATCCAACCCCTATAACCACATCAACTCCTACACTCACATCCAACTCCTACACTCACATCCAAACCCTACACCCACATCCAAACCCTACACCCACATCCAACTCCTACACCCCATTCAACTCCTACACCCACATCCAACTCCTACATCCCCCACATCCAACCCCTATACCCACATTCAACTCATACACTACATCCAACTCCTACACCCACATCCAACCCCTATACCCACCAACTCCTACACCCACATCCAACCCCTATACCCACATCCAACTCCTACACCCACATCCAACCCCTATACCACATCCCTCCTACATCCAACTCCTACACCCACATCCAACTCCTACACCCACATCCAACCCCTATACCCACATCCAACTCCTATACCCACATCCAACTCCT
>JAXRKP010000092.1:205000-217500 GCA_037039925.1 Doris montereyensis | reverse complement strand
ATCTCTGTGTCATCTATTGATCGATGACTTCAACGATATGGTCTTTTCCAATCATCCACTCACTAATTCCAGAAACTTTTTTTATAAAAAGAAGCCGCATTGTTGATGTCAACGGTGCGAAATCGAATTTTACTTTACATTGTTCCGGTAAAACAACATAGCAATATCGTAAAAGTTAAATGACTTTTACCTAAAGAACAACAGGAAAATAGTCAAAAACATTTTTTCCATTTAAAGATACCCATAGATATACAAGACTAAATAAAAACAGACGTGAAAGGTCAATCATAGACAAAGGTACATAATAGTTAGCAGTTCCCTTTTACAGTTCAATGGATACAAGAGTTAACAGATATGCTGATCATTATCTAGGGCTTTCAAAAATGAGATTACTGACTGATGAAGCCAATCGTAATGTATCGAGATGGGCAAACATTCAAAAGCAGGCGAGTAATATTGAGACGTGGGGAAAGCTGGGCAGGGATGCTAATTGTAGGAGTCGATGATCCTTCCTTCGCTGTGGTTGTCAGGGTAACGTAAATATCATTTCCCTGTGTCTTAGTCCACATTGACGCACGTTTACTCAACCTACACGTCTTTCTCAACTATTTAGACATTCAACCATTTAGACATCCAGCCATATAGAGATTCAACCATTTAGACTTCCTATCATTTAGACATACGACCATTTAGACATCCAACCATATAGACATCCAACCATTTAGACATCCAACAAGTTAAACATCCAAACATTTAGACATCCAACCATTTAGACATTCAACCATTTAGACATCTGACAACAATTTAGACATTCAACCATTTAGACCTTCAACCTATTTAAACATCCAACAATTTAGACATTCAACCATTTAGACATCCAACAATTTAGACATTCAACCATTTAGACATTCAACTATTTAGACATTCAACAATTTAAACATTCAACCATTTAGCCATTGAACAATTTAGACATTCAACCATTTAAACTATCCAAACATTAAAACATCCAACCATTTAGACATTCAACAATTTAGACATCTAACCATTTAGACATCCAACCATTTAGACATTCAACAATTTAGACATCCAACAATTTAGACATGAAACCATTTAGATATTCAACCATTTAGACATTCAACCATTTAAACATCTAACCATTTAGACATCCAACACTTTAGACATCCAACCATTTAGACATCCAACCATTTAGACATCCAACCATTTAGACATCTGACTATTTAGACATCTGACCATTTAAACATTCAACCATTTAAACATTCAACCATTTAAACATCGAACCATTTAGACATCCAGCCATTTAAACATCCAACCATTTAGACATTCAACCATTTTAGACACTCAACCATTTAGACATCCAACATTTTAGACATCCAACCATTTAGACATCCAACCATTTAGACATTCGACAATTTAAACATCCAAACATTAAAACATCCAAACATTTAGACATCCAACCATTTAGACATTCAACAATTTAGACATTCAACCATTTAGACATCCAACCATTTAGACTTCCAACCATTTAGACATCCAACCATTTAGACATGTAACCATTTAGACATTCAACCATTTAGACATTCAACCTTTTAGACATCCAACAATTTAGACTTCCAACCATTTAGACATCCAATCACTTAGACATCTAACCATTTAAACATTCAACCATTTAGACATTCAACCATTTAGACATCCAACCATTTAGACATTCAACCATTTAGACATTCAACCATTTAGACTTCCGACCATTTAGAAATTCAACCATTTAGACATTCAACCATTTAGACATCCAACAATTTAGACATCCAACCATTTAGATATCCAACCATTTAGACATCCAACCCTTTAGACATTCAACCATTTGGACATTCAACAATTTAGACATTCAACCATTTAGACATCTGACCATTTAGACATTCAACAATTTAGACATTCAAACATTTAGACATTCAACCATTTAGACATTCAATCATTTAGACATCCAACTTTTTAGACATCCAATCATTTAGACATTCAACAATTTAGACATCCAACCATTTAGACATCCAACCATTTAGACATCCAACCATTTAGACATTCGACAATTTAGACATCCAACCATTTAGATAACCAACCATTTAGACATTCAACAATTTAGACATCCAACAATTTAGATATCCAACCATTTAGACATTCAACTATTTAGACATTCAACCATTTAGACATCTAACCATGTAGATATCCAACCATTTAGACAATCAACCATTTAGAGATTCAACCATTTAGACGTCCAACAATTTAGATTTCCAACCATTTAGACATCCAACCATTTAGACATTCAACCATTTAGACATCCAACAATTTAGACTTCCAACCATTTAGACATCCAACCATTTAGACATCTAACCATTTAGACATTCCACCATTTAGACATTCAACCATTTAGACATTCAATCATTTAGACATCCAACCATTTAGACATTCAACCATTTAGGCTTTCAACTATTTAGACATTCAACCATTTAGACATCCAACAATTTAGACTTCCAACCATTTAGACATTCAACCATTTAGACATCCACCAATTTAGACTTCCAACCATTTAGACATCCAACCATTTAGACATCCAACCATTTAGACATCTAATTTATTAATTTAGACATCCAACCATTTACCGACCAACTAATACATTCAATCACACTTCCATCCTTTTAGCCATCTTTCTGTCCGTCTATTTATTTATACATAATTTTTCTTGTTAATTAATTCCCGTATCCATCCATACTTATATCCTCAAAAAAATCGCTTAATCTAAGCCTGATTTACATAAGCATAGTTGTACGGTATCCATTTGTCTATCTATCGGGGGACTCGGTAGTACAGATGCAAAGTGTCGGCCTTTTAACCAAAATGTCGTGGGTTTAAGTTCCGGCAGGTTGAACAGTTTTCTCAATTATTTTTTCGAATAAAACCTGCGCCCCCCCCCCCTATCACACCTGGTCCAGGTAGGTGGATCGACATATACTCCCATCGTTGACGGACAATAAAAAGTTAAATATTCCTTGACTGTTTAAATGGGGGTCCAGGCAAAATAAAATAAAAATCCTACCATAACCCCCGAGATCACCTCAGCTGTGGATGTGTGTAAAATCAATTAAAATTAAATATGCCCATTTATCCATCAATATTCATCCATCCATTATTGATCCATTCATATAGGTGTCCCTCTATCCATTTATCAAACTATCGGCCCATCCATTATTTTTTTAATCAATCCGTCCATTCAACAATCCTTCCGTTTGTTCATCCCTTCATTTATTCTATTTGACCGTATACTCTTTCAATCCCATATATATATATATATATATATATATATATATATATATATATATATATATATATATATATATATATATATATATATATATATATATGTACCAATCCATCCGGGAAGTG
The DNA here is from genome assembly GCA_037039925.1 of Doris montereyensis. Classification (NCBI taxonomy): domain Eukaryota; kingdom Metazoa; phylum Mollusca; class Gastropoda; order Nudibranchia; family Dorididae; genus Doris; species Doris montereyensis. Next base: position 214,047 of record JAXRKP010000092.1, on the reverse strand, counting down.
AGCAGGTGCTTACACCTGTACGGGGACAAGGTGACCCCGCCCTCTATGAGCTGACCGAATGCTAAGGGAGCCAACCCAGAAAGAAAATCGCAACCAGCTGCCTTACAGTTACAGGCGGGTCTTGGTTAACCAAAAGCTAGGGGAGTTAACCCCAATAGAAAATCAAAACAAGGCTCGACAAACAGAGAGGCAAGGGACATGTCGAAAGTGAAGGAAATGACATTGAATTATGTTAAATCCCCCATAAGAACAAAGACTCAAACGTAAGCGTAGGCATCAATGTAGATGCATCATGCGGAGTAATAGGTAAAGACGGAAAGACAACAACGTCTCCAAATGGAGAGAGAGTAAAAGACTTTTGCCCAAAGAATAGCAGTATGACAATGACCAACACTTTTTTCCACATGAAGATATCCAGAAGTATGCAAGAGTAAATAAAGACAAAAATGAAAAGTCAAGCATACACTACTTTATAGCTAGCAGTTTCCTTTTTTACAGTACAATGGATGCAAGAGCTATCAAAGGAGCTTAAATACTTTAGTGATCATCACTTAGTGATTGCAAAAATGAACACAAAACAGAAGAACTAAATAAACCAATAATAAAACAGATATCCTAATCTAGGATAACAAGATGTATCAGTGAAAAGCAGATTGGTCTGCATAAAAGCTCAAAAGAAGAAAATTGACAACTGTATAAGGAAACAAACCTCAGTTGTATTGAAGAGGGCTGTGGTAGGAAACAAATTAACGGAGATAAGAAAAGTACAACATGTTGGAATTAGAACGTCAAATCTAATATCAAAGAAAATAAATAAGCCTTGAAGAAAAACGTACAAATAAAGAGGCCAGAGGATAGGATAGATTACGTGAGTAAAAGAACTATCGCCAAAGAGGAAGCGACGAAAAAGCTAAACAATGCGAATGGGAAAATTTTGGACAAAGAATTCAAGAAACTACCAAGAAAATCAAAAGCTGTTCTGTGTAGCAATGAAGAGCATGAGAAAGACCAAAGCATGCCCAATACAACAAATTAAGAACATCAAAAGAGAAATAATGAGAGAAGACAATGAAATCATCCTCTGGAACATATGAAATAAGGAGTACAGATTAATCAGTATGAATAATACGTTATCTATATTAGACAACTGAAGATGTAGATATATCAATGAAAACAATCCAAAACAGCTACACGAAAAGTGAAGATAGGAAAGGTCCCAGGAGCAGATCAAGTTTATCCAGAAATTATTAAAATTCAAGGAAGAGAGGCAGACAAACTATTGCATGCAATATGTCAACAAGCATGAAAGTTCAAACATGTGTCAGTTGACTGGAAAAAGGGGATCAATGATATCAAACCACAAAAAGGATCAACTATGAAATGCTTCAACTATAGAGGGATATCACTACTAAACGCACCAAGCAAAAGGGAATGCCAGGATACTAGAAATGAGACTGTGGAAGAGAGTAGAAGATCAGATTGAAGAACACCAGAGCGGATATTAAGACTAGGAAGAAATATACAAGACCATATTTACTTTCTTTCTTTCTTTATCAGCTCCCATTGTACCTTCCGGTGTCTGGGTTTAGATGCCGGAAATGATCTTTCTCCAGGCTGCCCTGTCCTGACAGTTTCTGTTTCCTTCCATGTGAAAGTTAAATTTCTTTGCGTTAATGCCTCTTTTATATCTTCTTCCCACTTTGTCCAAGGTCTGTCTTTTGGTGATTTACCTTGGGCTTTAGCACTGTATACTGATTTAGCTATTCTATTGACCTTCATTCTGTTAACATACCCAAACCATCTCAGTTGATTCATTTCTATCTTAGTTTTTATGTTATCTGCTTTGATTTGATCTCGTATTGTTGTGTTTCTGATTTTGTCTCTTTCAGTTTTCCCTACTACTCTTCTGAGATATTTCATTTCAGCTGCCTGTACTCTGCTGTATTCCCTACTGTATAAGGTCCATGTTTCACTGCCATAGAGGAGAGTAGGACAATAAACTGTGTTGTATATTGCCATTTTGGTTTTTGTTGACATTTTAATTGACAATTCTACCTACCTACACATGCCTTTCCTAGATGGTTATATACTGCACTTGCCTTTTTGGATTCTCTAGCTGATTTCTTCTCTTAGTTTCCTCTGAGTTAGTCATTACTCTAGGTAATTGTAACTTTGAACTTGTTCTAAATTCTCCTGCCTAATTTAAGATTTTTTGTTTTAGCTTCCCTAGTTACTAGCATTGTTTTAGTTTTTTCTTTGCATTTACTCTCATTCCTCTTTTTTATTTAATTCATGTTGATATTCGATTGGAGGTCCCTTTCTGATTTTCCAAACAGAACTAAATCGTCAGCAAATGAAATCATTGATACATTTACTCGTTTGAACTTCCACATACCTACATTCTTTTTCTTCATTTTGAGGATGCCTTTGCGACTCAATCCATAAATATGATAAACAAAAGAGGACTTAGGTTACAACCCTGTCTTATTCCTATATCTACATCAAATTCTGCAGATACATTTCCAGCTACTCGCACTGCACATGTTGGTTTAACGTAAACACTTTTAATGGCTTTTATTAAATTTTGCTCTACGTTTATCTTCTTTTAAGGAATGTCAGAATTCGCCCCTTCTCACAGTGTTAAATGCCTTTTCTAAGTCAATAAAACAAAGGTGCAAGTCAATGTTTCTCTCAAGGGAATTATTCTATTATTTGTCTAATTGTAAATATGTGGTCTTGTACACTTCTTCCGGGTCTAATTCCATTCTGGTGTTCCTCAATCTAATCCTCTATTCTTTTCCTTAGTCTCATTTACAGAATCCTGGCATACACTTTTCCTGTTACGCTCAGTAGTGATATCCCTCTATAGTTTGAGCATTCCATAGTTGATCCTTTCTTATGTATTGGTACTACTCGTTCCATTTTTCCAGTCGTCTGGCACCTGTTTGGACTTCCATGCTTGTTGACATATTGCATGTAGTAGTTTGTCTGCCTCTCTGCCTCGGTTTTTAATCATTTCTGGATAAACTTGATCTGCTCCTGGGGCCTTTCTTAAGTTCACTTTTCTTATAGCTGTTTGAATTTCTTCCATTGATATATCTACATCTTCAGCTGTCTCCTCTGGATTACTTATTACTCTTACTAATTGATTTTTACTCCTTGTTTCATGTGTTCTGAGGAATTGTGTAATTGTTGAAAATAATTTCTCCATGCTTCCATGATTTGGCTGTCATCTTTCATTATTTCTCCATTGGCATTCTTAGTTTGTCGTATTGGGCATGCTTTGGTCTTTCTCATGCTCTTCATTGCGCCCCCCCCCCCCCCCAGAACAGCTTTTGATTTCCTTGATAGCTTTCGTGAAGTCTTTGTCCAAACTCTTTCCATTGTTCCTGTTTTGCGCACTTCCTCTGTGGCGATAGTTCTTTTATTCACGTAATCTATCCTATCCTCTGGTCTCTTTGTTTGCAAGTTTTTCTTTCAGGCATCCTTCTTTCTTTGATCATTTTTTTCGACATTCTCATTCCACCATGCTGTTCTTTTTCTATCTCCTTTAATTTGTTTCCTACCACAGACCTCTTCAGTACAACTGAGGAGTGTTTCTTTATACAGTTGCCACTTTTCTTCTATTGTGCTATCACCAGATCCATCTGTCTTTCACTGATAAATCTTTTTATCCTAGATTGGTATATCTGTTTTACTACTGGTTTATTTAGTTCCTCTATTTTGAGTTTAGGAGTTTTCTTGTATTTCCTTTTCTGTTTGTTTTCTTCAGCCAGTAATCTCATTTTGGCAATCACTAGGTGATGATCACTAAATATTTCTGCTCCTCTGTTTACTCTTGCATCCAATGTACTGTAAAAAAGGAGCTGTTAACTATTATGTAGTCTATGATTGACTTTTCACACCTGCCTCCATTTACTCCATTTATTGCCCTAAGATTCCATGTTCCAAAAATCACAATCTGTGTTCGTTTCCATTTTCGTCGTTGAAAGGCGTTATATTATATTTTTTTTCTGAATCGGTTAGGTTAAAGAGAAGCAGGGATTAGCCCAATGTACCCTAGGTAGATGGTGGGGCTGCTATCTTGAGGCTCCTTACCAGGCCTTGTTATTTTCTGTCAGGGTTAACTCCTTAGCCTTTGGTCATTCAAGACCAGCATGCAATGCAGAAGGTTGTTATTTTCTGTCAGGGTTAACTCCCCTTAGCCTTTGGTCAGTCAAGACCGACATACAAGGCAGCAGGTTGTTTTCTGTCAGACTTGACTCCCTTAGCCTTTAGCCAGCCAAGATCGACCTGCAAGGCAGCAGGAGACTCGTGGAGAGCGGATCATCTACTCCCCGTACATGTGCTTACCTGTCCACTGCCAGGATAATGACTACCTGATACATGTAATATGTTGGCTTCAATAGATTATTATTTTATCAAGGATGGTGACTATGGTGGAAGCAAAGGATGAAATATGTAAGAAGGGGAATTATGGTGACAATGCCAAAGACACAACAATGCGTTATGTTGGAGGTGACATATCATGATGACGTTGGATAAAATGCATTAGAAATAGGTCAAAAGGTAACAATATCCGTCAATGACGTAGGCCTATACATGAAAGTGAAGATGAACATAAAAGATAAGAACGAGGGTGATTACGATGAAGGCAAATACGACGATGGTAATAACGATTATAATGAGGATTTCTTTGGTGATTGGTAGTGCTTTCAACGCCAATAACAACTCTGTGATAACAAATAATTATTATAGCGACGATGATAATGATGCTGATAATGATAGAGAAGATGCAGATGGTATTAATGGTAATGCTGATGCTGATGACGACGACGGCGATGACGATGATGATGATGATGATGGTGGTGGTGATTGGTGATGACGACGACGGCGATGACGATGATGATGGTGATGATGATGATGATGATTATGATGATGATCATCCCCACCATCATTATCATCACCATCATCATGAGCACAAAAAAAAACCCCAATGATTATTGCTGCCAAAGTGTACGCTTGTGTGTTCACTTAACTTTAAGCAGATGAGAGAAAATAGAGAAAAAGATACTTTAGAAACCACAAATACTATGAATTAAAGTCGAGTTGTGTTGGGGTTTGTTTTCAATTTCAATGCGGATAATCATTAATTTAATTTAACTGAATCAAAGCGTATTTGGACAAGTGAACTGATAAGACTACAATGCCAATGTAAAATCAATTAAATTTAATTTCTACATGAGAAAAAACAGCAAATACTATGCACACGTGTTTCATTTACCTTTATTTATTTGTGTGAGACAAAAGTGACGAAGCTACCACAATCCTCGCAAAACTAATGACATGTAGATTTATACCATCTTCTTAACAGACGCTGTTTCCTATAGAAGCAAATGTTGTCTATTTTGGTACAGCTGACGCTTGTGTAATATGTATGTTTGTAAATCTAAAAATGGAGCAAAATCTTCGAGCTAATTGCACTGAAGCTTTGGTCTTCGATGAAAAGCATCGTGTACTTTTATTGAGAGCTAACCTATGGTTCGTTTCTAACGATGTGCGTTGCTACTTGATTCAGGTCTAAATTATTATAATGTAAATCTTGACTATCAATAGAGGTGGGGTTTTTTAAGTGCCTGGTAACAAATAGTTTAATTGTATGTAAAACTCTACAAACTTCGGATGAACATTGAATGAAACGGCTTGCTTAAGAATGAGTCATACATGTAGGCCTACATGTATAATGTAGATGAACTTGCACTCAGCTTGAGTTCACTTGTACTTCTACGTCTATTTCTATGTATTTGTATGATGAATGAATGTGCATTATTCGTATTGATCACTGCTAGTGCTTGTTCAATCATTCTTAAAGCTCCATAATTGTATTAAGATGCATGGGGAAATTAAAGGTCAAATGACTTATCAAGCCTCTGACACGATATGATATGATGTAAATTCATCACTTTGAAGAGGATCTGACGTTTTTAACAAAGAAACAGATAGTTATGATGATCTTCATTTGCATTTTTGGTGTCATTGTAATTCTAGGTCTCCAAGATGTTTCGACTGCAGAACTAATAATATAAATTTAATGAGTGAAAAATAAGTACGGTAACATCAATAATTGAACGCTCTCATAAAACTAGATGGATTCACTGTGCCACTTTTTTCGAATTACCGTAAGTCAGAGCCAAAAATGGGTCACACAGCCACATTCTTATATGTTCACAGTAAAATTTGAATAACAGTGATGTGTCTTTCATCACGAGCGTCGTTCAAATATTTACTGTTGGAAATAATACCTTCCATTTGTGACGTACCAACTAGTATGACTTTTCCTTTCAGTGATCACGAACCAGGTGTAATTGTAATGATATGCATAATATATCAGTATGCCTCTCCTCCATAAGATAACAGATAAGTGGGTCGCTTTGAAACCTAATCCAGGTGACGTCAGCGTTTGCCATACATCAAAACAAAAAATTAGAGTAGGCCTAGAAAATTTCTTGCTGTTCTATTTGTGAGTTGTTTTTTTCTTCTTTTTCTTTTTGTTGTTGGTGATCTGAATACATGGAGTCATTTGGGCTAATACTAATTTACTAATATATGCAGTAATTAATCATTTATAAGATTGATAACAATCATTCTCATCTTATATAAAAGCACAAACTGATGCAATAGTAAGTTACTAGATAAACGTTTGTGTTGTCAATTTCATCAAACAATAGCTTCTCCTTATGAAAAAATGTGGAAAAAGGTAAAAGCAAACTAAATCACTGATGTGTTTATTTTGGAGATACAAGTACATGTGTATCTATCCGTGTCTGTTGACTCAATGGAGTCATATGTAGTTAACTTTTATCAGAAGATTATCGGCTAATGGCTGAAGCTCCGCTTGGAAACAAATTATGTATCATAATGTAAGCTTTGGGTATGGACGGATCACCTGAAGATTAACCGTTTTCGGTCAGACAAATTGAATTTTGAAAGGCAGTTTCAGAGAATATTTCACTAGTTTTGTTTCATTTTTCTATAATACCGGTAATTATCTCAGTCTCCAATCTGTAAATCAATAATAAAAAAGAAGAAAAAAAAGATATCCCTGGTTGAAGCAGGAACAGGATAAAAAACTACCGGTACCTACAATCCGCCCCCCCAAAAAAAAATAATAATAAAAAAAATAAAAAATAAATAAACAACAGCAAAAACAAGAAAGAATAAGAACCAGAAAAATCCGACTCTTAAACTTAATGGATTGAAATGGGGTGTGACACTGTCGCTATTACCGTCATTTAAAAGAATCTTTTAACACGTTTTTCCTCATTGCTTTTTACTTATAGTTTTAAAAAGTAATTTGAAGGGTTTTTATAAACCCACGTCACTTCCATAGAAAGTCGCTAGTGCTGTTGTTCTCAACCAAGGGGTAATTCTCCTCTTTGTGGAGGAGGGGTGAGGGGGGGGAGATTTCAGGGTTTCAGGGCTGGGGTGGGAGGGAGGGATTACGGCCACAGATTGGCAGGATCTATTATTTTGAATGCACCTTTTGAGGCAGACAAGTTTGGAAAGAGGGGAATGACATTCTGACATAACATGGTGAAAGGGTACATGGGTTAAAAAGAAAGATCAAGAACCACTCTACTGCTGTTAGTACCATAGTGCAAAGAGAAAACGATTGTCTGCAACTGAGTGCAACCGAGCAACTCTCAGATATTCAACTTACTTACTCGAACTTGAGACCAGCCAGCAATACCAAGAGACTAGCGGGTTTATGTTTTCTATAATTACAGAGATCGGGCAAAAAAATGATAAGGAATAGTTGTACATGAGGGGAAAATAAAATATTTAAAAAACCCCAAACAATAGCAACAGAAAAGAATAAAAACAATGTTAGGGGGAGGGGGGGTCGCATTGTCACTTTTAGTGCCGCATGTCATTGTTGATATGCCACCTCCTTTTCTTTAATACATTGTCTTGTGAGTATAAGCTCCGATTATTTGTGTTCTTAACAGAATGAGAGTACGTGTGTAAGTAAAAGGAAACAAAGAAAATGTAAGACAATCCAAGTGGTATTAACGACTCTTGCGCAACTTGCGCGCGGTCTATGCTTACGGCTCTATGTTACTGTTTCCTCTTGGAGCGTGTTACATTAAAAAAAAATACCTAGTACACTGAGAACATAATGCCCCAGGCTTAATCACAAAGTCAGGTTTATTTTCGCCAAACATTTTGTTAGTACCATAGAAGCAGACGTGCTGTTAGTAGGCTTACTGGCGCATTGCCGAAAACACCGTTACTAACCCGTTAGATGTGCAATATTGACCACACCAAATTTACGTAATAATATCGGAAGCAATCATACTTGTTTGGGGCGCTAATCGTCTTATGTTTACGTCACGTCTACAATTGACGTAGATTTACATTTGGATCTATGAACGTACTTCCTCTCACTGAGGCTTCGTATGTCGTATTTTGTCATGATTCCATCTGATCATATTGATTTAAAGCGCTGTGTCCGACACATCGGGACACGTCTATACCTATGATCTATCTATCTATCTATCTATCTATCTACATATCCATCTATCTATCTATTTATCTATCTATCTACCCGTCTATCTACCAGTCATGTCTATATTATATGTATTTACCTAGATTTATTATTATTATACCGTATCTAACTTATAATGCCAATTAATCTACCTCATAATACATGTGTTACAAATCGATCGATCTTTTTGGTCTTATCGATCTCAAATCATCTACCTATCTGTCTATCTATGTATATATCTATGTCGAGTCGTCCTCGATCTATGTATGTATCTTTCTATCTATCTATCCACCTATCTATCTATCTATCTATCTATCTATCTATCTATAAATATAATCATCTATCTATCTATCTATTTTATTCTTCTATATATATATTATATATATATATATATATATATATATATATATATATATCATATATCTATCTATTATAATATCTATTTATCTATCTATCTATCTATCTATCTATATATATCTATCTATATATCTTCTATATA
>JAXRKP010000092.1:170000-200000 GCA_037039925.1 Doris montereyensis | reverse complement strand
AAGGTGACACATGGCAGTAAGGGAGAACACACATGTGTCCTCTCACTTTTAGACTAGCACTATTACATTGATTAGACGATAAAAAACCAGACATCATTTCGCCATTTGGTTTCTTACCATATTCATCTCTCATTCATCTTGTAATTTTTATGTTTTTTTTACACCAATTACTTAATATTTATCGATGAACAGTCACTTTCTATTCTTGTGTCTGCATAGTTCAAAGTACATCTATCTCTGCTGCTTACTGTGTGTTAGTGTCTAGGATTTATGGGTGCTTGAAAACTTCATTTTATACTTTATCCAGATGGAGAGTGAGGACCAAAATCACCGAACCATACTGGCAATTGAAATTATCATCGTCATATCTTCACAGCTCTTTTTCTCTAGTTTAATCTTAACTTCAATGTTCCAGTACTTTGAATTGGCCATAGTTCATGTGATTTCACATCGTAAATGTAAATGAAAACAATGCAAATAAATGTTTGATGGTTTAAAAAAGTCGTCTTTGTGGCTTTATTTTATCATTTCTACGAAAGCATTTGCAATCTAAGCGTGTTCACCTTTAGCATAAATCATAACTATTGCATCTTTTATGTCTTGTAACAAACAAACACACATGCATAAATTAAATACAATTGCTCATTACTTCTACATAATAATATATTGATAGATTCATAATGACTTAATATTGTCCATAATTATTATTTCTAATCATGAATACCTCTGGTACTCTGATGTAACAATAAACAGATCTCCATTAAATACTCTCGCATAGAGGCACTGGTAAGTAAGTTGATATACGTTGATAAAATTAAATTACTTTTGTACATTAAGTTTAATATTAATTTCTATTCTTTGTAAATACTGACAATCTGTTGACCAAGCATGATGGGAGCTGAGATATAATGTCACATTTAATGGATTGATATAATAACTGCTTTGTTCCCAGTTTGTGAGTCATACCGTAGCCCATGTGACAAGGAGAGCTAAATATTGTAAGGGAATAAATCATTAACATAATGTAAATCAACATAAAAAATTTGTACACACACACATAGGTCTAATGAATGGTAAATAATCCTTAATGTGCAATAACTTATATGAGAGAGAGTAGCTGGCAGAACAAAATGGAAGCAGAAACAGAAACAACAATTCAGTAGAGCAAAGATTGAGAGACACCTTCTTAGATGGTTTAGACACGTTACTAAAAATGAATCATGAAAGAATAGCTAAATCAACATACAACAGCACAAAACCTCAGAGGAAAAGATTCAACACAGAACACATTGAAAATGGGTCAAGGACATAATATTAATAGAAGCAATAATTTCAAGGAAGTTTAACATACGTAGAAGGAAAAGAAAAATGCCAAGACAGGTTACGTTAGAGATAAATCGTTCCAGTAAAATCCAACCCCGACATGAGAAGATAAAGTCGGAATGATAAAGAAATAAAGATTATGGGAGACATTTGTAAACATCAGCGCAATCACAAAATTAAACTTGTTGTCAGGAGAATGTCTATTAATATAAATGGGAGAAATAACACAATATATGCATATACTTGACAGTATTGCTTTTGTGTTTCTTTGTCACAAGAGGACTTCTGTTTTTATGTTTCTTTCTTTCAATCACATCCATCCCAAGTCATAACTGTGATCTTATGGTTTAACTTAGGGTTTCAGTTGAGATTTTACAAGTTTTCAAAGCTGTTGTCAAAGCTGTTGTCAAAAGATTTCCTCACACTATAAGTACAGAAGAGTGCTATTGTTTACATCACATTAAAAAAACAACATGTTTAATTATATTTGGGTATATTTTCATCTATTAACCCTTTAGCGTTTAAACCGACAAAAAACAACACGCGCAAAACCCCGCTGAAAGTTCAAAGCGATAGAAACCTAAACCTGCTAATACAGGCCCGCATTGTTCAAGCTGACAGAAACCGACAAATGACACACCTCTTTTTTTGTTAGCTCTATTTGGTCACATAAATGATGCTATTGTTCTAAATTTAGAATAGAATACAAATTTAAAGGTCAAGGCAGTTGCACATGACCAACTGAAGGTAGTGGCGCGAAAGGGCAGACCGATCCACATTCTTTTGTGAAGATCAGCCGGCAGGAAGTTAGAAAAATGTAAACAAACCAGGTTGCCACAATGGAAAGGAAGCCGAACGTACAGAACAAGATGGCCACCACTTAATGTAAACACGAAAGGGTTAATTAGAATAGATTTCATGCATGATTTGTGTCAAGCGAAAGATAGGTCATTTCTAAATATTTCATTTAACTTTTATTGCAGTATAATGGATTTAATGAGTAAATTGCTTTTTCAGCATACATACCATAAGATATGGTCCAATGTTCCATAATCTTATCAATAAGGAAATAAATTATCTGAGACAATTTTCATATATGCTTAGCAATAGAGCTACAACGTTATCTCTCCCAGAGGAACTGTCTAATGTCAGTTCGTGCTAAGACTGTTAAGTTTGATTTGAGCCAAAGCGTATGGACATAATTTCAAATGCAAAAAACAATCCTACCAAAACCCTTGAAACCACGTTAGAAAACGTTTCTTTTTGATACATATTGATATACTCTTGACACAAAGATAATGAACTTCCCACACAGATCTTGTGTAGGTTGGTGGATGTGATAAAATAATTTCTTACAAAGAAAATAATTTAAATTGACAGCAAGTAGGACATGGCAAATTATTGATGACAGATTTTATTGTTGGGGAAACTGTTTAAATGTATAAGTCCACCTGACTTAATTTTTCAGGAGAAGCAAAAAACACCATAAATAGTCAAACCCTATGCTATGCTTTTGGGGAGAAAATTGGACATCTTTGTTTAGATCATGTGAGTAAAATAAAAATGAGCATTTCTATTGGTTCAAGGCCTCCAATATTTACAAGGACACGAAAGAAGCATATGTTTGATCATTTTAAGGATAAATCTCATATCCCATATAACGTGGGCTTATACGTTTAGACAGTTTCACCGACAATATATTGGTAGAGCTCCTTATCTCATGAAATTACAATAAAACCTCATTACACTTACCTTAGACTTGGAAAAGAACAAAAATATGACTAAGTAACAGAAACAAATAAACTAGGAACTCATTCATTCATGTATCAACGTCTTATAAATAATAATATTTTTACATTACCAAATTTATTCATATAATACATGCATGCATAATATTAAATATTGAAAGAAGGATGTCATGCATAAACATCGCAAATTAACAGGGAAACAAAAAGCTACAGGAGTAAGGACATATTGGATAGTAACTCGTACAAAGTGTATTATTTCATTGTTACATTGGTCCCACATAGTGTGTAAAAGATGTTTCACAAAATCAAGTAGCAGACTTGAAAAATAGTTAATTCCATTGGCATTCATATATTTTTCATGGACAAAATAACAAGTAAATCAAAATCTTGTTAAGATCGAAACTGAAAAATTATCTACTCAATATTTTTTCACTGAAAAAGGTTGTAGTGTGGAGCACAGACTTTTTCCTTATTATTGTCATGTTTTAAACTGTCATCTTTCATTATAAAAAACCGAAAGAGAGATTTAAAAAATAATAATATAATGCCTTGATTTAGAACTTCTTGAGGATAGGTTTGATAATTTCTTCATCACTAACTGTTGTTCCATCTATCAAATGTGGTAATCTCAGAGTAAAATCAAGAGGTAACGGCAAGATGACAGGTTGATGTACAAAGAAGAGAAGAAAGATGTAAGACCTACCAGTAGAGTCTAACGAACATGAACATTTTCTGAGAAATTGTTTCTTATTATACCTTTATGAATACATTAAAACAAGCATGTTGCACCCCTGGTGATACCAAGTACGAATATTAGATCAGGTTAGTATTCGATATTGATGTCATGCAGATGGCCGTGAACGGTGCTATTCCAACTTGTTAATTACAACACCTGTTCAAAATGACGGCTCAGGTAAATGAAAATTCTTCTCAAAGACGAGGAAACAACGAAATTTTCATTAATTAAACATCACTTCTGGTAGCAAAATTCCTCAAATGAAAACGATCTTGGAATCAATTTGAACTTACATACAAACTCTAGTTGCTCTTAGTGGTCAGGCAACAGAGCCTTTGACGAACAAAGAACGACCAACTCAGAATTGTATATATAGATTAATACATTTGACTCCCCCTTTGAGTAGAACCTATAAACTAAAGTCAAAAGGCAAACGAAACAGGGTGCAGTGGGTGAAATTACGATACCATTGTTTATAATGTAAAAGTAACGTTCCTTCGAGGCCATCATGGCCTGTGGAGTCAGAGCTTGTGTCCGGTTTATATAGCGTGAAGTGGAACAGGTGATAATGGATACCCTCCTGGTCAAGACACTAGTCTGTCACAGATTTTACACCCCAGCTGATGCTGATAACAATTTGTGTCTGTGTCAAGGTGGGGAAATACATGATATGCGTCTTAGTTAGGGAGCACAGTGCCGGGTCTAGCATTGCTAGGATTTGAACCACTTATAGATATGTGACAGATATGTTTAATTTGATGATGTTTGTTTTGACGAAATCGTCTTTAATCATCGACACTCTCACACGTTTTTGACCCATCTCATTAAAATATCAGGCAAGGAAAGAAAAATTTAATAACGGTACATGATTTATTCTAAAATGATAAGGTCACTTTGGCTTATATCAGGCAATATTTTATAATATATTATATACAATATGTACATGACAAGGAAGCATGAGATATTAAATTCATTTTGAAAATATTCTTAGTGGAGCAATTTCCTTCTTTATTCCCAGCCCTTTCAAGCATTAAAATGGAAGTTTGAAAATTGTTTTATTCATTGAAATTTATCCCGTCCACCATGCAGGGTGATTTCAGAGTGAATTAAGGGGACACAGCAAGATAAAAGATAAGTGAAAGAATGAAAAGGAAGAAGTAGGACCAACCAGCAGTACCTGCCAACCACTCACCTCGTAAGAAGATAAAGTAGACATAAAGTCAATTATACAAAGGGATAAAAGTCAGAAATCAAGGGCCCCAGCAGTGTAAATTTATTGTGCAGACCACCTGAACAGATATACATCTGATGTATTCCAGAAATTATATGAAGTAAAGTAAAGTTCAAGGCCATTACGGCCCTTAGAGCCGGAATGTATCACAGTTTCTGTAGTGTCAAGTGGAACAGGTGATAATAATCACCTCCTAGACAGGACGTTAGTCTGACACAGGTTTTATCCCAAGCTAATGCTTGTACCCATTTGCTCCTGGGTCAAGTGGGCAAAATGCGTGTTAAGTGTCATTCCCAAGCAACACAGCGCCAGACCTAGCTTTGCTAGGATTGAAACCCGGACCTAATGATCCCAAGTTAGGCAGCCTAACCACTCGACCGCCGATGCCACTTAGAGAAATGATGTACTCACTTGAAAGAATACATGAAATTACAGATCTAGGGATATAACATTATCACAACAGCGGAAATAATTCATCCCATAGAGAACATCTAGCTTACACAAGAATGAAAACTTGATCTTGTCTCTACAATAATTAATTTATAAATTTTTTGGTTGGTGATTGGCATGTTAAGGTGGAGGTAGGTCCCTCTTCTATCTTTACATTCAAATACAGAATTATATCTTCAAAATGGCGGAGGTGCGATCGTAAGTAGGTCCACCGTCTTTCATATCATTCAAATACATAATTATTTCTTCAAAATTGTGCAGTCACTTTATCCTTACAAAACAACAGATAAAAAAATCACATCTCTTCCGGCACAGGTGAAGAGTTTGAGTAGCCATGGATCACATCCTGTCGTTACGTGACTAACCTCAGTGTCTCGTCTTTCATGCTGTACAGGAGGATGTAATTACAACTGAGAGGGATAATAAAGAAAATATAAATGTCGATATGACTACAGGTCAGACATAGCTCAAATAAAATGCAATTTTGGTTTCAACGTAATTTACCCTGACAACGGAAATGTCTTTTAAGATCGTTTTATGTGTTTAGATAGTATGAGACTGCTTGAAAGAGCCTTGGTGAAACTGTTATCACCTGTGTTTACGTGCACATCGCTCGATCTTTGCGTATTTTCATTGAGTCCTTTCATGCAGTTCTTTCATTCTGTCATTGTCCTTCAGACAATTTGTGAACCAGTAGCCTTTTATTATTATTCAAACATTATAACCACCACAAGTGGTGATGATTTCAGGGTGGATTAAGAGGGAAACAGCAAGAAGGAAGACACGTGAATGAGTGAAAGGACGGAAGTAGGACCTGTAGGTAGTTCCCGCTAACCATCCTTTGTATGTGTATGATCGTGTGTGTGTGTGTGTGTATAAATCTGTCTGTTTTTTTACCTTGGTTGGAAAAGATTGAGTAGAAATGAAATGTTACTTAAATCGCCAAGTAAAGACTTGGTTGCTCACCTTTTGTCTGCGATACGGTCGTCAATCACATCAAAGACACTGGTTAAGTACTTGCGCTGTTGCTTTGGTGATCTGGTTGAAAGGCAGTTGGATATCAAAAGATGGATAAGGATAAGACTTAACAAGCATTACTAAAATGCATAATCAACTTTAAGTGAAGAGAGAGAGAGAGAGAGAGAGAGAGAGAGAGAGAGGGTGTGGAGAGAGAGAGAGAGAGAGAGAGAGAGAGAGAGAGAGAGAGAGAGAGAGAGAGAGAGAGAGAGAGAGAGAGAGAGAGAGAGAGAGAGGGAGGAGGGAGGGAGAGAGGAGAGAGGGAGGGAGAGGGAGGGAGAGGGGGAGGGAGAGAGAGGGAGGGAGAGGAGAGGGAGGGAGAGAGAGAGAGAGAGAGAGAGAGAGAGAGAGAGAGAGAGAGAGAGAGAGAGAGAGAGAGAGAGAGAGAGAGAGAGAGAGAGAGAGAGAGAGAGAGAGAGAGACAGAGACAGAGAGAGACAGAGACAGAGAGAGACAGAGACACAGAGACAGATTGAGAGAGAGATTCAGAGAGACAGAGACAGACAGACAGACAGACAAACATGCAGAGATACACAAAGAGAGAATTAGAGACAGGAGAACGAAATATAGAGAAAGAGAGAGGAAGTGCAAGAAAGAGAGAAAAGGAACAGATAGTGACATAGGGATTGAGATCGACAGAGAAAGGGGGTAGAGGAATGAGGGATGACAGAGACAGAGAGATGAAGAAGCAACCAGACAAAGAGACTGAACACAAAAACGAAAAGAAAAAAAAAGACAAATTATATTGACCAAAGTCAAAGGAAAGATATTCACAATTGTCTGAAAACTGAATGGAACACCACTCATCAACATACCTATCCATCAGGGCCTTTTGCTGGTTTCATATCGTTCTTTGTCACCAATCTATATGCAAGAAAGAAGAAGCGGAATCATGTAAGACTTAATTGTGTTTTCAAAGACATTCAATGTAGGTAGACAGGGTAGGTGAGGCAAGAGGCATGAAGGATGACATTGAATACAGAAGAGATGAAGAAGACAAATTAAAAAAAACCAGACAAAGTTACATGAGAAACTGAACACAAGAATACGAAATAGTTTAAAAAAGACAAATTATATTGACCAAAAACATATTCTGTCAGTGTCAGGTACTACCACATTGTCTGAAAACTGAATGGAACACCACTCATCAACATACCTATCCATCAGGGCCGTCTTGCTGGTTTCATATAAGATCGTTTTCTTGTCACCAATCTATATGCACCGAAAGAAGAAGCTTACTATTCTGTAAAAACTTAATTGTGTTTTCAAAGACATTCAATGTTCTATTACGGAACAGGGTAAAACAAATGTGAGTAAAAACAAACAAGGCCGAGGCATTTCCAAAGTGAAGTAAATGACATCGAATAATATTAAAGCCCCATAGGAACAAAGACGAGACAAATACAAGAAATAGACCAAAAAAAAACAACGCAAAAACCCTGACCACCATGAGGATCGAACCCGCGACCTCTGTGGCAGCACCCATTGCCTCGAAATGAAACAAAGCATGCTGCCGACCGAGCTTACTATTCTTACAGGCAGAAAGCACGCCATTTATTGATTCTAAAATGTTTGGATCCAAATATGTCTCTGTGTACATTAATGTCTGTTGATATTGTACACCAAGCGCATAGAACATGAACTTAATTCATGGATATGCGCTACAGAAATGCTATCCATTTTTATTGTTAGTTGTTGTTGGGTCTTATTATATACATTCATACTTTCCTTTCACACTTGTCATAATGATTTAGAGATAGCTGTATACACAAAAAAGACATGCACATATACACAAAGACATGAAGCATGAACAAACCATTTTAAATATAATGATCACATATACCTCAATTTCAGCCTGAATGGTTTGATCTCTGATATTGGCATGTCCAAAGCTAGGACATCCACATTCTTCTCTGGCAACCATGGATACAGTGTGGGGACCTTTCCTGCAATCTGAAAGAACATAGGAAGAGAGTATGTAAATATCAAAGCCAAGCACTGAACATTTTAATGATTTTATTCAGTATAGATCCTCATGATGATTTTATTGTCATAAAAGTTTCTTTATAATAATAGTAGTAAGTCTTTGTCAACAAAACTTCAATGTACTAAAAATTAGGGCTTGACGTTCTTTAGTACTGAAAAAGGATGTTTCTTGCCTGTAAAGTAGTTTTTTTTTCTCCTCTTTCTTTTTTCATTCTTCAATCATTTTTAGTAAATTCTTAGTTTTCAATATCAATCTTAAAACAGTGTGATTTAAATCAAATGAGGAAACTGTGGAATTGACACCAGATATTCAACAAGCTATACAGCTGAAATGAATCTAATATATCTACAGTCTCTTATTTTCTCACTAAGTATATTGTAAGAAACATCTTGAAACATGCCTTTTGCACAAAACATATCAACACACACACACACAAACCATACACACATCAAGACAAGAAACAAATATTTACCAAAGCCTCGTGTCTTCGCTTACTCCAGGGGGGATAACGGCTGCCTTTATCCTGTACAATGAAGGCAATGGAAAACTTGAAAGCAGAGTTGGTACTTTGAAGAGAAACTTGAGCCAACATTAGACACTACAACTCCATTTGAAGTGTTTTCTTTGGTCAAAGACCGTTGATTTGAGCAGTTCAAATTCTCAATGGCCTTCTCTGAAAGACTGTCCAATGTAAAAATATGCAGGTTATGATGGGCAATCTGACATACAGGAAATTGAGACTGACAATAAAACTTTGGTTTCTAGACGACATTTCATTTAGAGTGCTTTATTCCATGACCAATTCTATAGAGTGAATTAGGGAACTAAGTAGTCCAGAGGCAAAGTGTCGGCCTCTCAACCCAAAGGCAGTGGTTTCAAGCTTGTCCGGCGTTTGAAAAATACTCTCGGGTTCTTATGAGGTAAAATCTAACCCCCTCCCCCCCCTCCTTGGTCCAGGTAGGTGGATTGACAAGGAGACATCAGAGACGGACAATAAAAAAAAAGAGGCCCAATGTGCAGATCACAACACTCTGTGCACATTAAAGATCCCTTGGCTGTTTACAAGGCAGTCCGGGCAAAACTAAAAATCCAACAAAACCCCCAAGATCACCTTAGTTGTGGATGTGGGTAAATCAAATAAAATACAAAATCTATAAAGTTAAATCTTTTTGAAAACGAAAGACAAAAAAAGTCCTACAAGTGTTTATCTTTAAACTACCAAGCTCTGTCACTTAAAATTGAAACATTGTACTCTTCCTAAAGAAAATGTTAAATTACTAGACTTGACACAATCTTTATATAGTATCACTTCTGTCAAAATTTATGTGAGCCATTTAAGCAGCAATTTACAAGACTTTACAACCCAAAGTGATTCAGCAACCGACAAGACTGAAATTACCATATCATGTTTCAAATTGATAAATGTAAATGTCGAATGTGTCTTGTTATATGTATAATTGTTGTATAACTCCCCTCTCCATGTTTGACAACATGGTATAAATATCAAGTTATCAGCCTTTTCAATATCAAATATTAACCTTTGCACAACTTTGAGAGGTGAAACAATGAAATCCGTTGTCTTATCTTGCCCAAGAATGAGAACCTGTTGAAAAAATGTTTTCATTTTTGTGAGCTTTCAAGTTAAAGTCTATGGAAACATTAAAACAAGATGAACATCTAACCAGAGAATGAAGTCTCTTTCAAAATGTTATAAATTTTATAGTAATAGCATTGACATATATACATGGAAATTTGAAGAGGAGGGAGCTGACAATAGTGTAAACTTGTTCATTTTGTGGACACTAGTAATGCACAATTTAAAAAAGAAATACTCAATCTGTAAACGTAAATGTAATATGCATACATTTGTGTGGATTTGCACATATACATGAACTTGATGTATATATTTATTACCTAACATTTTTAATTAAAATAATGTGTTGAGTTTTGATAGAAAAACTCACTAATGGGCATAACATATATATAAAACAATAAGACTTTTTTTTTTACTTTGACAAGAGATGCATCTCCATCCTTGAAAATGATGATTTGGTGAATCCACTGCACTGCGACACGTTTCTTGGAGGTCATCAAGGTTCTGTGTTATGCCATACCCAAAATGAAATTAAGCATGGTTTTTTAATGTAAAAACAAACAGCAGAATAAAAATAAGATGATATCACAGTATCTAAGAGAATCATGAATGGTAGTGCTTGAGGTTCAACCCTACTAGTGCCCCCATCCCACCCCCCCCACCCCACCTCCCCCATCCCATCATCCCTGCCCTTTTCACCTACCCATCACTAGAAAAAGAAAAACATTAGTAGAACAGCTTCAATACTACCTAAAAGGTCAGTTTCGATTAACACTAGAGGTAAATTTCAAACATTGAAGATGGCCAGGCAAAGGGGATATCGCAATTGAATAATGATTAAATTTCTTTAACAACAGACTACAGATCTCACTGTTCTTATAATATTTAATTACAACAGCAAGCATAACTTATTACATAAATAATCCAAAAACAAAACAAAAACGAACAAGACAATGTCCCCATCTGCCTTGCAGGTTTAACTCTTACAACATCATACAAACAATGCATTTTCATCAGCAATCGTGCTCTTATGCTACTTTGTAATGGCTGAAGAACATTTTCTTCTAAAATGTAAAACCTACAATACATCAAAACTCCAGGAAGGGTTGTGACCCATGCTAAGGGAAAAGCATAATACTCTGTTTTCAACCAAATCGAATTAATTTTAAATGAAAATAAACACTAAAGCTTTCAACATTTCTATCTAGACTCCTGACCAAAGTAGGCCTACTTACATCTGTATTTTCAGCCAGTAGCTCTGTCCTGAATCCGGCTTCTCTCAGCGTTTTTGGCCATGTCTAGCTTTTCTGTTATCATCCGTTGGCGTCCGTGGAGCACACAACCACATCACAGCTGGATAGGCATTTCATCTGATGGAAAGCAAAATGGCCGTAGGCTTAATAATACTTTTCTCTGTGCTGCATGGCTTAACAAGAAATATATTCTGAACTAACTGAAATAAAATGTTCTCCAGGCATGGCTCAACAAGAAATATATTCCAAATTAACTAAAACAAAATGGTCTCCAAGCATGGCTCAACAAAAAATATATTCCAAATTAACTGAAATAAAATGGTCGCTAAGTATGGGTAGATACCCATAATGAGAATTAATTTTATCCATGTAACGTATTCATTTCTACAAAGAATGACAACAGTATAAACAGCTATAATTTGAAAAGAAATCAATTCTTAGTTTACCATGAACCCATACACCTGAAGGTAGCATGGGAACTGATAAAGAAAGAAAGAAAGTTTACCATGAAGAAAGAAGCTATTACATTTAAGCTTTCTAGTTAAAGTAACAATTAAAGTGAAGGGGCTATCATGAATTAAGAAATACAATTGACAAGCGTAAAAACAAAATGTATGCACAGAGGGAAAAAGATTTTTAACACTATCCACCCCCACCCTCCCTCCCCCTTCCAAACCAAGTATTCTTTGGGCTGAACAGCTTTCTGAATACATGCTAAAATTGTAGTCACATGTACTTGCCCTCGCTTAACTCTATTTTATTTCTAGACTGCTCAAAAGGAGCTAGAGAACAAACTAAATTTGAAAACATAAAAACCAGGATAGAGAGACATCAACTTGGATACAATGTGATCATGTAAATAGAATGAGAGATGACAGAATAGCTAAACCAATACATACTGCAAAAACCTTGAGATAAATTTTCACAGTTAGGCCACATAGAAAATGGAAGCACAATAGAAGAAAAGCACTAAAAGAAAATTAAAAAATAAAATTACTAGAAGACAAAAGAAAGTGCCAAACAGAGTACATTGGAAAAGAGTTACTGACGATGCTAAATCCATTTACAAGAATATAAAAATGGAAATGATAAACATATTTTTTCAAGTTGTAGAGTGGCCTGAATGATAATTTCTGTACATTTTGGTTCCAAGAGTGAACTGCTTTATGACCACTCAGAACTCATTCAAGAATTTTAATTTATTGTAGAAATGATATATAAATGTCTTTCATATCAACCTGTTTCTCATCAGCAACGATTGCCACCAGTCTCTCAAGGCAATGCTGATGCCAACACCATGATGTAAATGAGATCCACTTGGATGCCCCGGATAAGAGAATTTTTCAATCTGTTAAAAAACATGTGGAGATAAAAGCAAGAATACATCGTTTTCATATATATGATAAAATTTCAAACATGCATATAAGCATAATATAGTGGCCATTGAAAATCAAGTTCTAGAAACACAGACACACCATCTGAACTGACCCAAACGACTGATAAATTATGAGATAATATTAATTGGAATCAAGGCAAGACCATATCTAACATAGAATTTATCTTGAGCAAATTCATTATGTTAAATTTCAAAATCGTTAGGACATGGTATGTATTAATATCATGGCAGAGCAGAGAGAGTGAGTACAACAACATCAACAGCAATGACAAAACCTCAGACCTCTATACAATAGCTGTCTAAAGACAAAATAAAGAAGTTTCTGGATTTTTTGTTACTTACAAGATTTAAATATATTATCTTTACAATCAACCATTAACCGTTAAAGTTAAAAAACTTCTGGATAGTATCGGTGGAAACATGATCAACTGATACTAAATACATAATACATAATATTTGATTTAAAAGAGGCACAAACTGATTTAAGCAAGTAATGACTTAAAATTAATTTTATTGCATAACAAAGTTTTTTTTATACTAAAAAAACGAAAGTGAGGAAATAGCCTTTTTATTCTAAAAAATTTGTTGTTTTAATTCAGAGAAAACCAAAGATAAACTCAATCATAAAATATCAAACTGTCTGCCTAATCTTCGTTATTTTGATTTGATTTGATTTAACTTCATCGACAACTAAGGTGATCTTGGGGTTTTTGGTAGGAGCTTTTAATCTTGTCCGGACTGCCCAAACAGCCAAGGGATCTTTAACAAGCACAGAGTGTTGTGGTCTGCACATAGGACCTCCTTTTTATCATTTGTGTCAGATGGAAATAAGTGTTGATACATCTACCTGGACCAGGGTGGGTTTTACTGAAAGAAAACACGAGAAAATTGTTCAACCAGTTGGGCAAGAACCCGACCTTTCGGTTGGAAGGCTGACACCTTGCCTCTAGCCGATCGAGTTCCCCTGTTTGATCATAGTAAAGCCAATTGCACAAAGATTTCACACTCACCAACTTGTCATAGCGGCCCACCTGCAGCAAGAACTTCAGTGACAATTCTCTTTTTCTTCTTTGCATTGCACATAATTTGATACACAACCCCCGAATACTGGTTTGATTGTAGATCAGGTTCAACGACAACAGGACCTATTCGTACATGTGAATTAAAAAAATTTTTGACGAAAAGAAGAGAAAAGAGGGTAGTTGATAATATATAGCTTTATTTAGACAAACTGCACTCATGAAATGTTCAGTTTTCAACCATCTGGCAGCGATCAGGGTAAAGAGTAAAATGATGACAGTACATTTATCACAATAAGCAAAGCAAACTCAAAATTATATGTATAGATTATAGGTAGATCCACACTAGATTTATGATATAAATCAGCAAATAAACATGAGTGTGTCTATCATTTCTTCATATTTCACTTAAATATGAAATCATCAATGGATGTAAGTTCACTCTATTGATCAATGTATGGATGAGAACTGCATTTTAAACATAAAAAATAATTTCTGTATGACGTGTTTAAGATAAATAAAACAAGTTTGACAACTTTACAAGAATGAAAAAATAATTTATAAGAAGCTTGGAAAGAAAACTTAACGCATAAAAAAATAAAAACAATCAAGATATAAGAAACCAAAATATCTACATTGTTCATAACTCGTTTCCCTAGAGTGAGCAAAAAATCTTACATGTTGCATTCTAATCAAGCATTATATATTTATAAAAAAAGAATTCTTAAATAATAATAATAATAATAATAATAATAATAATAATAATGATAATGATAATGATAATGATAATGATAATGATAATGATAATAATAATGATAATGATAATAATAATGATATGATAATAATAATAATAATAAAAAATAATAATAAAAATATAATTAATTTTTATAGCACCCACTCCTATCATAGAGAACGGCTCTAAACGCTTGTAAAAATATCACTGCTTCATACCGTCAACTCCAATCCTAAACGTTGTGCATGGAGACAATATGTTCCAAATCATGTAGACCGCTTCTAGCCATTGTGCTGGCCTGAAAAGACAAGAGGGATTGGTTTCAACGAAGTGAAAAGCATTGTCGTAACCTTGCTCAGTTTTTCATGCCTAAACGCTAAATCTGTTTATCAAGTATTGAACGCAATAATGGGGGAACAAATATAAGCAAAATCTTAAAGGAAAAAAGCTTCTCCTCATCTAAATTCTTTTGGAAGGAAATAAAAATGGTATCAGGCTTGAATATAAAGACAACAAACCTATGTGCCAAAGAAATGAATTTGAAATCTTCTCATGTAAGTAAATAAAATCAACCACTAAAGGCCTGTAGAGCCAAAGCATATCCTGGTTTCTCTAACATTAAGTTTAACACTCTAACTAGATCTTCCTAAGCCGGATAAGGTGATATAAGATCACCCTTTAGACAGGACACTGGTCTGTTGTAAAGCTTTTCCTCCCAGTTATGATTGATGTCCATTTACATATGAGTAGAGTGAGGAAAAATTTACCAAGTATCTTTTTCCGCAGATGCAATGTCTAGCCTGGCAAAACAAAGATTCAGACCTAAGATCTCACTAGACTACCACTTATTCCATGAACAGTGATCCCAGCTTAAGGCTAAAAGAAGATAAAGAGGAAATAAAACCCCATAGAAAGAGAAGCAACCAAACAAAACCCTATCAAGCTTAAAAGAAAAAAACAAAATAAAAAAATCAAAAGTGGGCTGCTGCGATTTAAAAAGAAATTGTCTCAGTAAAATCACATCAGTGTACAAAGACTTGTAACATATCAAAAATGGCAGATAACACGCAAATAAAATGCTGCTCTCAATGTACCTTATAAAATGTGTAGGTCTGAGATGAACAAAAAAACATTCCATTTGTGAAAGAATGAATTCTCATTCATTTGTTTTATGATGGATTTATAATCTGTATCCACGCACAAGTGCAGGCTTACCCGACTGCACATCATTTATCCCCCAGCCG
The DNA here is from genome assembly GCA_037039925.1 of Doris montereyensis. NCBI lineage: Eukaryota > Metazoa > Mollusca > Gastropoda > Nudibranchia > Dorididae > Doris > Doris montereyensis. The sequence continues at coordinate 184,269 of JAXRKP010000092.1, read as the reverse complement.
GCCATTTCATTACAAGTCCTCAACACCTGGGGGATGGAGGGCACACAGTACAGCAGCCTGTTAGATGATTATACTAACACTTTGACAAAATATTTCTCTACCAAAAGCTGGGTACTCATTCACACTTGAGTCACGTGAGGAAAGCAGAGTGTTGTACCATTCCTTAGAGTACAATGTAATGAAAACCCACCTAGGGCGAGTCATGGGGTTTGAAGCAGTATTGTCCTGATCGCAAACTCACAACACTACGATTTCTCTACATCTCGAGTTTGTACTTCTAAAAATTTTAGTAAATAACCCAAACGATAAGAAGAAAAAATGATTGCAAAAACATTAGCCCCCTTTCTGCTCCCCTCTTTTAAAAATCCAAATAATATCAACAAGGACAATCCCCTACAGTCTCACCCCCCCCTCTAAAAACAACATCCAACACAAAAACAAAACAAAAAGCTAACAAAACAATATAAAAGATAAGTCCCCCCCCCCCCCCCCCGCCCCCATATACACACACATACATACACACATAAATTAGACTATAAACATCAATACCTGCCCCACTGTCTTTGTTGCTCTTGAAATAAGAGTTCACTTTGCCAAACTCTCCTTGACAAACTCAAGTTGAAGATCCAAGAAACCATTGAACTGAGAGATCGTCTGGTCAGACATGTTCAGTTTGAGTTCAGTGTTTAGGGCCGATAGTCTCTTCTGTTTGTTTGCCTGAAAATAAATACATTTTTTTAAAAGGAGAAAAAATTATCCCTAAATTCACAAATTAATGAATCATTTAATTAAAAATTGAGAGCAATATTCAGGAAATAATTAAATTTGACTCACAAATATTCAAAAGTAAGAATGAACTCAGTCTATATAAAGAATATTTTACCAAACGAGAAACAAGCAAAAAGATTGAGTGACCATGATCAACAGAATCCTGGAGTGAAAATTTTCCCGTTTGTTCCTATCAATTTAACTTATGTATAGGTGTAATGGGTATGGTGTAATGAGTTGAAATAAGTTGTTTTTTCCTGCCGTTCGGTTGCCATGGAAACGGTGGCCATCTTGGATTTTGCCCCCAAATTTCACCAAGTTATACAATATCGATAGGCCTTTTCATTTTTCTACAAATTTCTTTCAAACTTGGCACACACCTTTATTTGATACAATATCTAAATTTGATCAGATCGGATTTTTGTTTCATTAGTAAGTTTTGATTTTATGAATTTTTGAAAATAGCATATATGAGAACAACTAAAAATATACAAAAATATTGTTTCAAGTGCACCAGCACCTTTTTACTCATTTTGAGTTGGTGTCTATAATAGGTGCGCAAATATGTTCCGTGATTTTCCGGCCCATCTAAGGTAATATTCATAATAGATCCTCAAATAAGTTTGTTTTGGACAGCATTTATTGTGACGATAAAAATGAGTACTAACTTGCCATACTTAAGATAATATTTCTGACTTTTATTGTATAATAGATGTGTTGAAAAATAGGCCTGTATCATGTCTTTTCAAAGTTCCTATAAATTCAAAGAATCGATACTGAGCTTCTATAATGATATCATTATGACGGGAATGAACTGCTCTATCCACTAGCATGATAGACTAGATTTGTCCCATTCCCAGAACGTCTTTTAAAATGGCATTCATTCCCAGAACGTGATTTGCTATACATACCAGTATAATATGCATTGTTCATGACAGCTTATTGTATGACACATTGTAGCCATATATACACTTTTTCTCTTGATCTGAGAGATCCTGTGGATTATGTCCTTTGAGATCAAACTCTACAAAGATTCACTTCTTTTCCCAATTTGAAAAAAATTATTATCTTATCTAATAATAATAATTTGAAAAAGCCCCAAAACAACAAATAACACCTTACCATGTTCTCTGCTAAGATGATCATGGCTTTTGAGTGGAGGTTTTCTGCAATTCCACAATGCAGAAATACAGCCTTGAGTAATGACATGTGATTGATACAAACATAGTAATTCTTGGCCTGTGATTGGGATGGGGAGGGGGTGTATTAAGAGTGAAAAGAAGAAAAGAAATGACATTAGAATCAATAGTGCTGGATTGAAAAGCTCCTTTTCACACCAGAGAGCTCTTGTTATATAGTATATCAGTATAAAAAGAAGACAACACAATGAGAGCTAGAAAGCATAATATTGTTCAAATGACTCTAAAATTCCAGAGATGTTCTAAGAAAAGATATTTAACATCAAGAATAAAGGAAAATGACATAATTTTTTTAAAAGTTACAAAATGCTTTATCTCCTTTTCTTGTTATCTTGACAGGATACAAAACAGGAAGTAAAATCAACTGACAAAGACACAACTTTAGGATTGTAACATTTTTCAATTTTGATAAAAAGAGCATAGATAATTCTTAGCATCTGGAAAAAGAGGATAGAGGTTACACTAATATTGGCTGTTTCCTAAATCAGAATTCATCATGCAATAAATTTGTTTGTTTAATTGGAGTTTAACCCGTCCACCATTTATGGTGTGATTTCAGGGTGAATTAAGAGGAAACAGCCAGTTGAAAGGACAAGTGAAAGGGAAAGAAGTAGGACCTACCAGCAGCGCAAATTGACCAATGAAATCTATACAACACATTGCACATGAATATCAAATTATTCCTTCAAATGTATGATATGCAACTGCAAACTTGTGCTCACCCCAAGAGATGGAAATTCATTTATGATTTCTTGAATGACTGTTAGTACTTCAGCGTCTGGAATGAGACTGGAGAATGAAAACAAATAAAAGTTTTGAAATCACCGACATATCTAACGACACCTCTGCCCATCATATCAAAACTACACATCTGCCCATATATAAATAGATTCTATTAAGATGTAAAATACACATGTTTGTGTGTGCATGTGTGTGTAAAAAAATATATATTGTGGGTATGTATGTAAAATAAAAATAAATAAATCTGTGTGCCTGTGTGTGTGCATAAAAATATATATATATATCTGCCTGCATGCACATGACCACTTCTTTATACGTTGAGTTGAATAGTATTAGTATGTTTCTATGAAACCAAGATATAGAATTTAATAAGCTTAACAAAAATAGATCCAGTGTCTTTTATGATAAAAATTAAAAAAAAAATTAAAGGTTCAAATTTCTTTATGTCCCTATTTAAATAACACATGTAATTTCATTCACTTTTAGATCAATTCCTTATTTATAATGAGAAAGCAAAGTTCTAGGTTTAATTTTCCTTATTGTTATTACCTGCATATGCATTTCTGATATATATATCATAATCTAGCTTTGAGATTTGAACACCCTGATGTGCAAAAGAAAAGTGTAACCCCTATCTAACAATAGACCTAGTTTTTCCAAACTGTTTTATTTTCCACTATTTATGAAGCTTTGAATCTAGCAATCTAGATCTAGAAAATCTACATGGATATATAGAATTAGGAATCTAATGAAGCGCTAGATCTATCTAGATCTAGATCTGGTTTCATTTGAGTTACAAGATAGGCTGCACTAAATCTAGATCTAGAATATTATGTACTGACAAGTAAATATCGAAATCTAAGTCTTAAGTCTATTCTCCAGATGAAATATCCATTTCTTTGATGATTGAGGCCGTGAAATGCTATCAGGGACTAGTCGATGGAAACTTTTGGTTTATGTCAAGATAAATAGTCCATTACCATGTGTAGCCCACAAAGGCACTGAAATGCATCCTGATTTTCTGACTTCATCAAACTTCCACTATTGCCCCTTAAAAAAAAATTGTACATGTCTTAAATATGTAAATAAATAAAATTATATTGTACAAGTTCTGACATCTTCATTCTTATACTTATAATTTAATTTGCATTTAAATAAAGTTGGAAAACACATTTCCTTAAGCTGCATGCATTCTAAATGGATGAATTTTGTCCTCTTGTAATACGGCATTTTATTCTAGAGAGATATCTTGAGGCCATCTAATGTTGATAGATACTTTGGTGATGAGGTGATAATATCAAAAGCACATTCAGTCATTTCACGGGGATGAATGTTGGGGCATCTTCACTCGATAAGCTTTTCCAAAAGCGTATCTCTTCATATTCCTTATATTGGTCCTACCAATGTAGCGAGCAAAAGGAACCTACAAGAAATGAATAAATACAAATTGTAACACGCTTGACAAAATGCATAAAAACCATACTCTGCATATATTTAATATCAGTGTTAGAGTCGAGTCCCATGGGAACAAAGATGAGGCAAATACAAGGGAATAAACAGAAATATTCATGGGCACCAAACAGACTATCTACGAGTCTCTGCTTTTAACTTAGGGTTTTCTTTACAAATATCAGCCAACCCTGATATACATACTTTCAAAGTAAGTACAGACTTATGGATTCAGAACGAAATAATCCTACTAAATATGTATTTTACGTACTGGTTGGCAACTATGGGCATGTACTGCCTCGTCATTAGGATAGAATTACACTAGGCCAACTAAACTCCTTTTCTTCATGCTACTTAAAAACAAGACTCACTTTCATAAAAAATACCCTATGGTTATGTTATGGTTATCGTATATGACAATGACAATGTAAAGAAAGTAATTATGGAGATTTTCAATCCTTTAAACTTACTCGGTGGTCCATAGGAACCATCACTATTCCACCTCTTTGGTCCATAAGTGTCACACACTGCTCATTGCCTTCATAAACACTCATTTTGGGCATGAACAAAGGTGTTGGAACATGTACAGCTCCGTGAAAAGAGAAAATGTTGACTAGGCTTTCCTCCACCTTTTGGTTGACCATTGCCATCTTATGAGAAACTGGATACTGAAATTACAAAAAGAAAAACTTTCCTACTTTGTGCTCAACAACAACAGCGTGACAAATGCGAAGGTGAATATCTACAAGAATTTTACAAGGCTAACTCTAAGGTAAATTTGTTGATTTTGTTGTAGTTTTCCCTATCCACCAAATGAGTTGAAACATTAAAACAAAGTGAAAAGAAAAGACATTTAGAAAAAGGAAAGGAAGGAGGAAAAAAAAGGAATTGAAATACACTTGATGAGCAATGCATGAATGCATGGTCAAATAAATAATTAAGTAAATAAATAAATACATTTTTAAAATATGACTAATAAATAAATAAGTAAATAGATAAATCGCTTAACAAATGAGTAAATAAATGTCTAGATTAATCTACAAAAAAGGCATAAATAGATTAAGCCATTAATAAATACAGAAATGAATACACAAGGCATTCCAATACTTGACCTGTGTGGAGCTACCAATTTCATTACACACTGTGTGTTCGTGATTCACTTTTCCTAGATGATTCAGACATCAGAGAGTGGGATTGCCTAGGGCCTAAAGACTGGTTCTTGTTTTTCGTGCTGTGTTAAGGAATTCATATAGCTTTATAATTTATGATATTTAGATGTGCCGCCTATATATTTCTGAAAAAGTTTTATTAATGAGCCAAGTAATATTGTTACATTTGGAATAGCTGCCCCAAAGCCATGATAAATAAAGAGCAAAATATGATTGGCACCTGTGGTCAATTTGCGTAAGAGTAGCCACTACAACGCTCCTCTTACAATCGCGTCTAAATACAACACATTGTCTCTTTCTAGCATCAGTAACACACCACAAGCCCCTCACTATTTACAGAAGATACCATTTTAGTGTGTAAAGGGGTGGTCAAGACAATTCACTTCAATAAAATCCTTTCTTGTTCTGTAACAGAAGGGTCTATATAATTATTTGCACCTTGAAATCTAACACCTAACACCTTCTACGTACTTGGACTCTACCAAGATTCACTAATCCGCAAAGTAAGCATAAGCTTTTTTTTTCTAATATGATTGGTGAACCAATGAGAAAGTTAGTTTTAAGCTTTATTTGAGTCAATGAGTGGAAATACAATGAAAATAGAAATTTTTTGAGAGATCCCCCATCCAAACGGAAATATCCGGTCTTCGCATCACACGGTTTGCAGGAGGAAGAGAGCAAAAGCCGACCTTTGCACTTCATGATTTGTTAGGGCATGATGGAAATAGCCGACCGTCATGCCACAGGTGATAAATAGTGAATAAGTAAAACCATAAATGACACATAAAAGTCTGTTACCAACCTCATGTAAATCATGGTCGTAGGTGAGGTCTGTGAGGAGACAGATCGGCTGAGTGAAGATGGCATTCAGCATTCTTCTGAATGATGATGACTGGGGATTACTGATTGCAGACACGAGCAGTTCATTCAAGTCATTCTCCTGAGTCAGAGGTGGTGGAAGCAAATCGCTGGCCAGCAATTCTTTAGCAGTGGGACGTTGCGCCGGATCATGGTTCAACACCCATTTGATTATTTTAGTCTGCAGATCAAATAAAGTGATTTTAAAATAGAAAGCCATAAACTCTCCTCCAACCAGACAAACGAAATCCAAACAAAACAAAACAATAAAACAGATAACAGATTTGTTCACAGCAAAAAAAACTGTGGCCTTTCACATTGATGTTCATTGTTTTATCAAAAGAAAGAATGTTGTGTTCAAAGGCAACATTACAATGGCCACATTGTTCCATTTTGCATTTAAAAACATTGTTCACTGTTTAATGCATTTTCACATAAAGACGTAAACCTCTAAAATACAAAGTTTTTACAATATCAAAAAAATATATGTTCTTTTTTTGTGTATAATAGGCCCATGTAATGCTAAACCTAAATATGCTATTAAATTTTGTTTTAAAAATCTGCACTGCCATGGAAACCAAGATAAACATTAAAAATGTTCAAAGTTCTTTTCTGAAACTCAGTATTATTTGGTGAGTAAGAACCTGAAAGCATGTATTTAAATCAATAGAGATATATTATTTACATAACGGGCACTATCTCAACTAAAGCCAAATATAAAAAAAGAATAACGTTTTGGTAAAACGTTTGAGGAATGTTTTCTTTAAGTTTGAAAAGAGATAGGATTAAAACTGGCCATGAGATAAGTTACAGACAAAATAGCAAACACAATTGGTAAAGCACAGTGAAAAAGTGTGCAATTGTTTACACTGGAAATGGATTCTTGTGATGCAGAGACTAGTGATCGACCAATCAGGAGTGACCATTTAGTCTAGGTCCCCTATGACGTACTGATAGGTCATGAAAAATCCTGAGAATATGTGTTGCCTGGGAATGTGTAGCTAGTTCATCAAGGCATTGCTAAGTGTCTATGTACACAATAATGCTTCTACAAGCACAGAGTACTTGAAATGAGTCGTGTATCAATATCAAACACATGCATATCGCATATCGCTCAAATCTTGACCCAGGAACCAAGGCTTAAATGTGATGAATATTTCATTTAAACAAGGATAAATTACGATGCAAACTTTTTTATTTTTAAGACGATTTTCATACAACTGTTGTAATATTTTGAATGAAGAATAATTTGAGTACCAAAATATGAATTATTTGATCAAACAAAATTGAAAGTAGATTTTTTTCTTCATTAAAAGGTGCTGCACATTCCCTTAAAAGCCTGTCCTTTACAAGAGCTTTAAATAAATCAAGGTGCATTTATTCATTAGTAATCAATATCGAGGAAAAAAAGAGAAAAAAAAATAATGAAAAAGAGAGAAAGGTTGTCACGTACTGGAAAGTGTAGATGTTCACCGGCAAAGTCTTCTGGAATGAGAACATCAGGCTGTCGCAAATTGTTGAGAATTTTGACTCTTTCCATACCCGTAGGGAGAGCATAATTGCACATTTCAAAGAATATGATGCCTAAACTGTAAATGTCAACTTTCTGTAAAGGAAAGAAAATAAAGAAAACAAAAAGAAATTGCTTTGAGTAAACATATTAAGCTTGTTATGTCATTTAAAAAGGTGAAAATATTAACTGTAAGAAATATTGACAAAAAACAAAACACAACAGAACAATTACTTTTAGTTAAGTTATGGAACAAAGGTGTCATTTAATGTGAAATTTAAAAGAATGTTCACACACAGAGACCAATTTTGCATATGACATTTTGGATGAAGACGGGGTATGTTAAACAAAAACACTTGACTACTACGAACCTACTTCCCCTATTCCTTTTCCCTTTTAAGAGAAAGAAAATAAAGTAAGTAAATAAAAAGGGAAAACATTTTTTTGTAATGTGTGTAACATGGACAAAAAATTTGAATTAGTCAGGAATGCATTCTGGGGTCATAATTTTCTGTGTTGATGTGACATGCTATGGAAAGAACTCATCAATATTTGTTCTTATTCCAGACATCGTACTCAACTATTCTAACAAAGAACAAGAAGGGAAAAGTATCTTAAAAATACCTGAACAAAGCAACAAATCGCTCAGTCATAGGTGCAATACCTGATCATAATGAACTTTGCCCCCTAATTGCATGACCTCTGGGCTAACATAAAGGGCAGTGCCAACTTTGCCGGTCAAATTTCCGTCAATGCTGCTCGAACCATAAGTGACACTCAAGTCGGCAGGGGATGGCAAGGTGAGGTCAGCTAGCCCGCCTCGCTGTCAAAGGAATAAAAAAAAAAGACAAAATAAAAAGAATCATTCAAATGATGAAGTTGCCAAGATCACTATGAAAAAAGACTTCATGGATAGTTAATTAACAAAGACACATCCAATTAATTCAACTGTGTTCATCTGCCATGTGCGTTTGATTATGCCAGACTATCAGAATTCTTTTCAAATTATGTTTTATATGGCAATGTATGTTGCTGACATTTTTCATGAAAATAAATAAGTTTTGACTAAATTGCTTTGGCCGTCAAAACTGTGTTTATTTTTCTTTATAACAAATGATACCTTTGAAACTATTTGAAAATGTATTGTTTTCTAACAGTCGACACTGACACAAGAGATATTTTTAATTTACACACAGACCATAGGACCTTTATCTATCCGAAACAAAAATGTCTGGATATCTACTCAGTTTACATTGATAAGATTTGTTTGTGCACTTAATAAAAAGCACAAACTGAATTATAGCCTTTCACAAAGTTATCAAAAATAGACACATTTGTTAGTCTTGAGCTGTTCATTTTTTCACCCATTGGAACACTATATTTAAACAACACCAAAAAGCGAATGTGTGTATGATAGTTTGTTTCCATTCAACATATAGGTCTAATGTTGTAATATCAGCCAGTGATATAATAGGTTGAATAGGGGCAACCATTCTTTCTCCTCACTATTCCAATCAATAACTAGTCAATGATTTCTCTTCGACATGACAAACAGGCCAGGGCCCAACAAAGAAGAAACTTTTTACCTTACTAACTTAATTCCCAAAATGTATAAGGACAAAAATTCATAATACAATTGGTCACGGCAGGAAAGGCAGGTCAAGTAAAGAGAGTGAGTGTGGGTGTGTGAGTTGTTGAGAGCCTGTGAATTGTAGGAAAAGACAAGATTATTAATAGATTATACAGTAGTCTCCGCCAAATTGCACGCCACCAACATGCACGATTTGTCATAATGCACGTTTTTTTCATGTAACCAAATTATAACCCCTTCAAAATGCAACAACGGCTGGCTTGACTTTTACAAAGTGCAACAAATTTGTGCAAGTCCCTCTTCAATTTGTTGCATTTAAAGAATCAATTTGTGTAAAAAATACTTGATAACCTCTTCTTGCCTGGTCCCAGTGACAAAATCTGTTACGCACGTGTGTGTGTGTGTGTGTGTGTGTATGTGTGTGGCATCTAGATCTATGTTGACCATTTGTACAGTCATACACACGACAAAATGCAACTAGTCTTGGCTGTCTCGGCTCTGGTTACCCTTGCCCTCCCCTTCTCTTCCTGACTCGATAGGTCTGCCAGACAAACAGTCATGTCATCTCTCTCTCTTTCTTTGATCAGGATGAGGAAATCTGAGAGGGAGAGAGGTCTTGTGTCACTTTTACCCGCGGAGATTGTACACTGTATGTTATGCGTGCAATCCAATAAAAGACATTGTTGCCGAATGTAATGAGTTGTGGCCCTCGACTCTGTCAAAATGCACCTTTGCCAAAATGCAAGATTTTTTGTCGGCCGTGGACTGCGCACTTTGGCGAAAGCTACTGTATCATTAATCCCCATAAATTTGTGCCTCATCTTCTAGCTAAATGATAAAAATACAACTATCTATATAACACAACATCTATAGAATCATTACACAATGGAAAAAATATATGATATCAATAAAAACTACCTTGACAAGTAAATCAGTGGTAGCCAGTCCAAAGTCCCCAATTTTTACATGGTCATTGGAGTCCAAGAAAATGTTTACAGGCTTCAGGTCTCGATGGATTACACCCTGAAGACAAAGATGATCAAAGAATCAGCACTCTTGATTTCAATAAACAAATATTATTCATTAGATTCATAAAGTTGAGTTCTCCATTGTAAAAAAAGACATTGAAAGAAACAAAAACATTTAGGGAAGGATCTGAAAAATCTTGTTCATCAGATTGAAAGCAGTAATTGTTCAGTTTAATTATTTAAGCATGTATCTCAAAGTCGAATAACTATAATACAAAATTTTTTTTACTGCTAGAGACAATCAATAGTTATTGAAATTTCAACAACAAAAAAGTTTCATCGTTTGATATAATAAATAAGAAAACAAACAACAAAAAGCCCGAGCCAATCCCTCTACAAAAAGATTCAACTGACCTGACCGTGAATGTGCACCAGACCTTCAATGATCTCCTGAAGAGTCGCCATACACGATCCATGTCATGACACAAACCATCGTCTATACAGTTCCGCAAGGTGCTCTTTTCACAGTACTCCATCTGCATTGCATCAAAGATTTATACATAGAATGAATGTACCTCTTTCTTGTAGATCTTTTTTTACTCTCGTAAATCTATCTTAAATGAGAGAACTTGAACAAATTTGTGTAACGGAAAGAGCGAAAACTACAGAACAGATTTTCATGATCTTGGGCTCAAAAGAAAGGAATCATTGTGAGCTTGTGCATCAATTCAAAAGAGGTATCTATATTTTTAAAAAGCCAGTTTTATTTAAAATGTTATAATAGCGATAATTAGAAATATTTATGCACAATGAATTCCTCTCGCGACTCCTGTGACTAATGACCTCTGAAGCACCATCCTACTTCTGTTCATCTATTGTCTTGCTTCATTTCACACAAAAAGAGCAGTTGATTTCAATGAGTTAAGATATATTAGAGCAAGGCTCTACATCCTAGGTCTAGGTTCAATCACATTTATTATGTCTCAACAAAATACTGGGGGGGGGGGGGAGATGTTTCTCCTGGTGATCAATCTATTGATGGTGAGTGGATTACAAGCAGGCCACTAGATCTAGATCTAGATCTAAATCTTACTATAAATGTACAGCCTGTTCAAGATAAAAAACAGACAGATAATAGATCTAGATCTACAGCTAGACCAAGAGCTTCACCTTTATCCCTTGTTCTTCAAGACATAGTGGAAAGAGTAGATCTATATATTTATGAACTTAGCAATATGTCCTAAGTTTGAAGTATGTATGGCGTTAAATTCTTAAAATTCTAAGATTAAATTAATATTTGTGTTGGTCCCAGGCCAATCATGCAGAGGGGAAATATTGTTTTGAAATTAAGCAGTGAGTTGCCTAGGAAAGTTAATGGCATCATTGTTGACATCAACTGTTGGGTAAATTTCAAATCTTTTTAAAAAAAAATGTATTCTCTCATTTATGATAGATATGTTAAATGTGTGGGAATACAATGTTTCAAGGTTCAATATTTTCGCTTTTCCCTCTCGTGTAAAGGGGACGGGGGGGGGGGGGAGAGATTTGATAGTCTAGAGGCAAGGTGTCTGCCTCTCTACCAAAAGGTAGTGGGTTCGAGCCCCGCCAACGGCTGAAAGTTTTCTCGAGTTTTAGGTGGATCGACACCTAGTCCCTTCAAGATGGACATAAAAATGAGGTCCCGTGCGCGGATCACAACATTGAGCACGTTAAAGATCCCTTGGTTGTTTACATGGCACTCCGGGCAAAATTTTAAAATCCTACCAAAAACCCAGAAATCTCCTTAGTTGTGGATGTGGGTAAATCAAATAAAATTTAAAAAAAAAACATTCAAAGGATGAGTTACATGACTATTACGTATATATAAATGTAAACACAGCACATAAATATATTTTTTAATTTATATGAGTTTAATCCAACATCGTCTGTGAGGAAGAGAAAATCAGGCACAGTTCGAGTAACTGGGAAACTTCATAAGATAAAAAGGAAAATGTCACTAAGAAATAAATAAAAGAGTAGCTCTGGGACAAGAAACTTAAAAAAAATTAAATCAAGTTTGACAATCAAAAGTATCAAATTAGACACAGAGATCAGAATCTTTCAGAGACATATATATGTTTGGTCTATTCTGCTGTTTCTTTCTTTCTTTATCAGTTCCCATTCTACCTTTCGGTGTACGGGTTCAGATGCCGAGATGATCTTTCTCCAGGATGCCCTGTCCTGGCATTTTCTGTTTCCTTCCAAAAATGTTAAATTTCTATGCTTCAATGCCTCTTTTATATCTTATTCCCACTTTCTCCGATGTCTGCCTTTTGGTCTTTTACCTTGGCCTTTAGTACTGTGTACTGATTCAGCTATTCTATTGTCATTCATTCTGTTTACATGCCCAAACCATCTCAATTGATTTGTTTCTATCTTAGTTTTTATGCCATCTGATTTAGTTTGATCTCTTATTGTTGTGTTTCTAATTTTGTCTCTTTTGGTTTTCCTTACTACTTTTCTTAGATATTTCATTTCGGCCTCCTATACTCTACTGTATTCTCTTCATCTAAGGTCCAGGTTTCGCTGCCATAGAGGAGACTAGGACAATAAACTGTATTGAAATACTGCCATATTCTGCTGTACAGATATTAAATAAAGAGTCCATTAAAAAGATTGAAGCCACAGAGATCTGTTTTCTCATACAAATCACTTGGACAAACCATTGAAACAGTTCAAGAAAACAGATGTCTCATAAAAACATGAGAAAGAAACAACTGAAATTCTTCTGCCACATCATTAGAAGAAAAAAAAACAAAACCTTAAGAACTGAACTCTAGGTGGAAAAATGGAAGAGTAAATGGCAAAAGAAGACAATGAAAAACATACATATGATAGCTTCCACGAATTTGCAACAACAACAAAAGAAGAAAATACCCAAAGTTAATAAGAATGACAGACTCTGAGAAGAGTCGTGGATCATGTTCACTAATGCCTGTAACAGACATGACGAATAGATGATGAGGATGATACTAAATAAATAGGTTGATAAAGACTTAAGACAAGTTTGAATCTAAGACCATTTAGACATTGTGTAAGCTATTGATTAACGAATACCCAATTTGTAACAAACCTGTATATAAAGAAGCTTCATGACAAGATTTTCAGATCCTTCAAATGTTATTTTCACATTATCTGACTGACTAGGTTCATCTGGGTAGTTGGTCTGGCAAAGAGGAAAAAAACACAAACATTAATAAATGACATACAATCCTGCCTGTCATTTTCATCTAAAAGCATCATAATCCGTGGCATATGCCTTCGGGGACGCTTGAGCTTATGTCTAAGGCAGATCTAAATTGTACGTAAATTGCAAGAAAAACATCAATACCCTTCCCATCATTCTTTATATAGAGACATGGTTTGTTTGTTTGTTTGTTTGATCAAAATTCACCCTGTTCATCATATGCAGTGATCTCAGGGTGAATTCAGAGGAAACAGAAAGATGAAAGATAAGTGAAAGAGAGAAATGAAAGAAGTAGGGCCTTCCAGCAGCACCTGCCAACCACCATAAACTTGAGTGTGACAACTTGTCACTTCCATTGTGTGTTACTTTACAACTAAACAAGGGACATGAGGACAGGACAAGAAAAACACTGATGGACATTTTAAAATTAAATAAAAGTATAGTAAGTTCCACTGCTCATTGTTGAGTGTAGGATACTCCGGAGTGAAGTTCTGGTCTTGCAATTGTTTGTTTGTTTTGTTGAAATTTACCCCCTTTAACAACAACGTATGCAGTCATCTCAGTGTGAATTAAGAGGAGATAGCAAGACGGATCCCGCCAACTGCCTGCCTGATTTTGCAAAGCAAACGGCATAATGTAATGGTTTGCCGTTGCATTCCACACTGAATTTACTTGTGCAGAGTTTGAATAGACCTTGCTACCCATTTAGGTTGACTATAGCACCATGAAAAATCTGCATTTAGGTCTCCTGAATAGTAGCTAAACTGTCTACCGACTGAGCAACCGGTGC
>JAXRKP010000092.1:25000-165000 GCA_037039925.1 Doris montereyensis | reverse complement strand
GACTTTAACACTTAAATGTTATTTATCTAGACATGTGAATCAACATATATGACTAGATTTATTTAGATGTACATCATAAAATTGTGGGAAAATAGTTGCTATGGCATTTCGACATCTTATGTGTCATTTCACCACTTATTTTTGCCAGTGTCACGTGGGAGAGCAGAGCGCTAGATCTACGTATGTGTATTTTCACCCTTTGAACTTGAGAAATCTAGATTGCTCAAGTCCGACTATCTTGTGTTGCCATAGAATCTAATTAACAATTGAGATTTTTATATCACTCTGGTAAATAAATATGTTATATCTCCCTCCCAGTGTCTAGATCTATTTACATTAGGTTCTAGTTCTGGATGTAGATGTTCTTCTGTCCAACGAACGAGTTGAAAAAAATAGGACGGGAAAAAAAAAAGAAGAATCAATTTGGACTTGTAGTAAGGTTGAGCTATTTAATAATTTGAGAATTGAAAACAGACTTCACAAATATACGAAATTACATTTTATGAATATGGAGCAAAATGTAAAACTACGGGGCGTTTAGCTTGTTTCAGGCATTTCCAATTAGACCTCACGTAATTGGCCGCGGTAACACTTTTGTGTCGCCGTATTTCCTCAATGCGAAAACCTATAATACTTTCACATAGAATGTGAGACTGTGGGTTAGTGTAACAGTGCAAACAAAGAACATTGATAATATATTAATCTTGTTAAGCACCAGTCAATAAGTTATAAAATATGGACACCTAGAATGTTATGTACTACTACTCTATCATTTCTAATTCTAGATCTAATTTTTTTATTATTATTACCAGTGGTCATCCTGTTCCTTCTCCTTCTCTTATTATTAATAATAATCATTCTCTTATTATTAATAATAATCATCACCACAAATTTTTAGCATTGTTATTTACAGTATTAGAATGATTATTGACAAGAGTAGAAATGGTAGCAGTTGTTATACTGCTTTTGTAATAACATTATTATTTATGAATAATGACGTGGGGTACTCACTGCCCACGTATTTTACTATAATTAAAGAAGGGCTTCAGGCTTCACACAAAAGAGCTACCACCGATCTGTTTCTGAAACAAGGGCAGATAATTATGCGCTCTAAACGCCCCATTCTCATGCAAAAACTTGATCACTCTTGATTGCAGAGGCCTACATTTCAATTTTAGACATAATAGGGATTTTATATCTTGATTCTTTTCCATTATTTAATGAACAAAAGCATATAACAAAAGTAAAACAGTTTACTAACTGATCTTTAAAAAGAATTTTATATTACTCAAAATTGTAGGAAAGCTTAAAATGGATTGCTTGAAAACAAATATTTCATTTATCTCGATATATATGATGCCTCATATAAGTGTTCAGCTAGCAGAATAGGGCAAAGTGAGATCAAATAAACAAAAATCTAAATACAAACGTTCAAGTGAAAAATCCAAAGATTTGCTGTAATCAGAAAGTTATACAAGTGTGAATATCGTCCTTTTAAAAGAATGCAATCAGCTTGATACCTGACGACGTTTTCATGATTCAGCCCACTCAACAACTTCACCTCTCTCTTCATTTTCCTGTTGAACATCTTGGATTTCGATTGAGAGGAATCCTTTTAATGGCATAGAAGCGGCCATCTAATTTGTTCTTTCACCTGTTGAATTTTTGCATCATATGAAAAGAATACATTTTTGTGAACAAATATTTACTGATATTTAAGTGTTGTCCGATAATAATAATAATAATAATAATAATAATAATAATAATAATAATAATAATAATAATAATTATAATGATGATAATAAAGTTTATTTATATAGTGCCTTATACTGAAGTCTCAAAGGCGCTTTACAATCACACATACAAGCATTATCACACTCACCAAAACAACATTAAGAATGTTATAGGCATTACTGATCTTTTAAAAAGCTATAAAACAATGTGCTATACATATCAGCAAAATACATTTGTATGTAAGGAATTAATCCTACATATAATAATAATATCATTTAGAAGATCATGACATTTTAAAACAAATATTTCGTGAAAAGATGGGTTTTTTAAAAGTAGCAATGCTAGTTGCGAATCTCACTAAAGGTCCTATTTTTCTGAAACGGTTATCTCCAAATAGTATAAATGAATATCAAGATCATTGAGTGGCTTTACAAATACACATTGACATATCCATTGTCCACACTCATCATGACATCACTAAGTATAGAAAGCAAAAATGTTACAATATACATCAATCTATTTCTCAGACCTTTCCATACGAATAAAAGATAGTTTTACTATTCATTTGCTTCCCCCAAAAGTGATAATCTCAAGTTTTGAGTAATGTTTTTGAATTTTGCTTATTCGCAACCCTTGATGATTGCAATGAGTCTTATACACATCTAGTAAATTGTGCGTTTAACACTTTCGCTGCCCTTGAGACCTAACATAGCAATGCCAAGGAGAAACTGACTATTTACATTCACAAGGAATTTTATTCAAACAATTTGCAAGTGTTTTATGTAGTTCTGTCCCTTAGAACACTCAACAAACCTTTTGAAACACGTGTCAAAAGGTGGGAAATTCTACGGGCACATGGCATATAGCATGCGTGTCACAGACTGGCCTAAGCCTGTAAGTTTTACGGGCACATGGCTTATACAATGTACAAACTGGTCATAAAATTTCTAGGCACATGCCAGTGAAGGGGTTAAAGTGCCAACATTATCTAGATCAGAAATGTGATTTTATCTCATAGAGATCACATTTATATCACAAACTCATGAAACCCATTTCAATTTTCACAATAAAAATGGCTCTCCTCATGAAAGAAATTACACTTCGCAATTTAGAGATTTAGTTTGGCAGTTAAAGGGCCGATTTTGTTTTAAAAGATTTCCTTTTTCATAACAATGAATGCATACTCATAAATGTGCATTTCTGAGGTGTTTATATTTTGGCATTGACTTCTACTGCAGCTCAGTCAGTAGAGCATCTGTCTGCCACGCAGGAGGCACATTTTTCCCAGTCTAGGCACATTTTTCATTTTCTGGCCCTCCTGCCACCCAGCAGCCAAATAGGTAGCTAGCTCCGAAAGCAATGGCAAACTACCACACTATACCGTATACCTAGAAAAAAACAGGACTCTACTCCTGATTACCCTATATTCAACTTTGAATATGGGACTTACTTCACTTCTACTGTACTATGAAAGAATGACTAGCGAGTAAAAAATCTGAATGAAGACAAAGAAATGAGAACTAATATAGTGAATAAAAAAAAAATATTTCCACACCTTTAAAACATCACCAAATCCACCTTTACCTAAAACCTTCAGGAGTTCAAACTCACTGGTCAAACGTGACTGTTCGCTGGCTACTAAACTAATCAAATAGTCCAATGGTTCTTCATCTTTGTTATCATCGCTATCATTTTTGGGTTCATCCCTTTCATTACCTAAAATATAGAAAAAAGAAAGAAAAAAACCTCTGTTAATTAATTCAAAGTCAAAGAAAGTCACATCCATGGGAGCCTCAGAAATCTCATGGAGCTTTAATACAATACAATATGTTAATCTTCAGTTCCAAATGCTAAAGCTTTGATTGAGGAAAAAAAAAACTCAAATTTTAAACTAAGCCATTATGCGCACTATAACCAAAATGACACTAGCTGGGTTTTTTAACTGAAATCTACAACATTTGTATCAATTATCAAGTGCCATTTCCTTCTTGAGAATAGCAATAATGCAAGTTTTTATAAATTAAACATTAGTCGCTTGTGAATATTCATTTTGATTCCTAATTTTACGACTGAACACTTCAAACAATAGAAAGGGGTAGGTGAATTTATAATAACACAATTATATTGACATTAATGAAAAGAATCTTTTAAAGGATAATTTCAAACAACAGAAAGGGGTAGGTGAATTTATAACAACCCAATTATATCGATATTAATGCAAAGAATCTTTTAAAGATTTGTAAAAGTTCAGAAATCCACATTTTCCCATATCTGGAAACCTACCAAATTTACGCTGGTTTCCATTGGAATAATCATATGATGTAAGTGCGAACTAGAGGAGTTTTTATAAAACTGTGTTCTAACAACTGAGCAGTTGTCCATCTTAACCGTTCATCTGGCTGGAGGCATCTGATGGAGATGAAAAACGCACGATTATCAATATTTGTTAATTTCTTGGTAACATGCATATCAGCTGTGAGGGGAGGGAGGGGGGGGGGGGATCGTTTAAAAATTTTCAAAGCATGTTTTTGTAACATATTTAATTACAAAGAATGAGAGCTTTCAAAACTTTATGGAAACTACTGAGTATTTTTAGGTTTGTATGTGAATGTGTATGAGATGTGTGTATGTGTATGTGCCTGTGTGTTTATGTGTACTACAAGAAAAATTCTACCAAAGGAGTATGGTACTAGTATGTGTTTGTGCACTAAATGAAAAAAGAATACCAAAGATTGAAGAAGTACTATAGGTGTTTAAATTTTGTAAACAGGCATGTTAAAAAAAAAAGCTTTCAGTTTGAAAATAAACCATCATGTCTTAAATTTCACAAACTGGACAAAATCATAACGAAATAACAAACAAAAAGAAACAGCATCTACAAAAGTGTCATAAAGAGGAAATTTGTCAAGTGGCATGGTTGGACTCAGTCCCATGGCTGATCTCAGTCATGTGGCTGATTTCTTTCACTGGTCCATAAGTTGCACGCCAAACTAAAAGGCAGGGGGAGAAATGCATGTGTACACACTCTCATTATTTTACAAAGTGGCAATGGGCGTGAATTCAACAACGCGAACTTAGCCGGTGTCGTTGAAGAACTCAAAATGAGGCCCGTCAACGGAAGACCCTATCATCCCCAGTCCCAAGGTAGGGTTGAGTCTACTCTCAGGATTGGCGGACCGTTTGAAACACAGCAGTGCTTATTTCAGAAATGTGTACAGGGCATAATTTACTAGGGAATATCCCTTAGAGACTTTCAGTGGCTCGTGTCAGGGATCAAATTAAAGCCAGCGGTTGAGGACATTGTTGATTTCAGACCAAATCCTGTGCTCTCAGCTGGAACCTCCACGATCATCCTGGGTCGATGGAAAACGGTACAACGAATAATCACCTAACACGTGGCTGCATAGTTTCTGTCTGCGATACCGAAGACCACAGTGATCACTCTACAAGGGTCACAAGTTAGGAAGGCTGTCTAAACATGTGCATATTACTGACTGCAAGTTTCAGAGGCCACTGTGATGATTATTACAGTTATTGATCTTGTTCGTTGATGTTTTGTTCCTTTCAAATTGATCTAGAAGTAGATATAGATCTAGATCTAATTTTTATATTATCTACTACCAGTAAGAAATTTTAATTAAAGCTTGAATTCATTGAAATATTCACGACATTCAAAATGGTGCCCTTTGTGCAGTTAGATCAAGATCTACATTTTGTTTTCTGTCATTGTGCAATTTCTCCAACTAAATGAAATGGCCACACGACTGAGACCAGCTACAGGACTGAGACCAACCCAGAAACAACCACAGGACTGAGTCAGGCCATGCCATTGAGTCCTACACATATATGAAAAGACAAATCCAAATCACACCTTCATCCATAAAATAGACCCAAAACAGTATCAACATAAAATAATGACAATTGCCAGCTCACTTGTGCATGAAGTCATGGAATGAAGCAGGGAGCGTGGATGGAATTTTTGGAATAGATTCCGACAGAGGCTTGCCTAGAATGAGGCTCAATAACATCAAGCCCTGGTAGGAAAAAAAAACGACATATATACAAAAATAGAAGAAAATTTAAACCAAATTCCAGTTACTTGAGAATATCCCTGTTTTTAAGTCAATAATGTTTTATAATTTGACTTCTATTATTTCCCCCTGATATCAAATCTTTTATAAACGATACCTTTTCAGCACTTTCAAAAATAGAAAGATAAAAATATGACAAGTAACTACGGGATCATAAGGAAATTGTCTGGACCTCAAGAGATCCTTTCCGAGACAATGTTGTCAATGCAATTATGAAATTCATTTTTTTTAAAACCTCATCAATCTGGCTTATATGATATTTTGTTCTTTGTTTACATGGAAAAAACTCAGTCTCAAGTCTGAGAGAGTCAAATGACTTGAAAGTTTTGATAAAATGTTATCAACAATTTTAAAGACAAAATCAAAACTAAGAAGTAGACATTTGTCCAACTTTGACTAAAACTTCCTAACACAGTGGTTCTTAGTCTGGATTTGATCGAACCCCAGGGGTTCATTGAGTCAGTCTCAGGGGTTTGGTGGAGATTAAGACACACACAATGTGTGTGTGTGTGTGTGTGTGTGCGTATGTGTGTCCGTTCACCCCACTCAAAGGATTTGATAAATGCAGAAATGATGAAACTTGTGGGGTTCAGTACCTCAAACAAGGTTTATAGATGAAATTCTTACCAGCTGATAGATGTCACCCTTCTGTCCTCCTCTTCCAAGTACCAATGGTTTTGGGTCTGAAAAATGAACCCCTGGTCTCTCCCTGTCCACAGTGGTATACAAATCTCCAAGCCTTTTATCAAAATAAAAAAATTTTTTTTTAATAAATGAAGAGAGCAAAAGAACACAAGTGCAAACTTGGGAATCTTATGTAGATACACAACTAAAAGCCTGTCAATAAGTTTAAATTTTAATGGTAAAAAATTAAATAAATTTGCTTCATTTTTCCAATGTGAGAAAACATTTATTCTTTTGCTGCTCAAATTTTGTATCCTACTCTTCATGAAAACAATTGAAAGATGTTTGGAAAAATGCAAATGGTAGAATAACTGTAAATTAAGACATGCCAACAATTTACTAATAAAAAATCCCAAGATTAGATGAGAGAGAAGAAAAAAAGGCAAGAAGAAATCTATGCATTGTCATCATTATCAGATTATACTTTTATTATTTTGCATCTGAAAAATAATTTATGAGCCAAATTTGACAGTACTCACCGCTTATCAATGCTGTATCCTGCAAGACGAACTTTTCCAACAGAATCTACAAAAACACTTGATGCCTGAAATGAACACAGAGTCTAGTAAACAAGGGTAAACAATGTTGCTGGTACTGATCAAAGGAAAATATGTTCCTTGCAATACAAAAAATTTGCATAAGTGACTTTGATAATCATAGGAGATACAATGACTTTATCTGTACACACAGGAAAATTATCTTGACAGTAGTATAAACTTTAGCAAAACAAAACAAGGACAATGACAGTTCTGATGAAATCTAACTAAAAACCCATGCAAACCCCCACCTACAATCAATATCTCAAAAAATGATGATATGCAATCTACATTGTTTCTGGAGATATTTAGAAATATGCACAGTAAACAAACTATGGTGGAGTGCTCTGAAGTAACGGCCTTATGTGCATTTCTTCATGAGGAGTATTAATGTAAAATATTGTTTCATTATAATCTACTTATAAATAGAGATGAAAAAGTAGTAGAAATGTCAAAACTCTATGTATGAATTGACATAAAGCTGTTCTTTATAGCCAAAAAAACACAAGGCACTTTAATCAAAACCTATACGCAAAAATTTTTGAAGATGATATGAACCTAGCTCAGCTTATGACATTCTTGAGGCATGAAAAATGTCTTCATGTATCAAGTTGTGTATACTGGAATGTTTCTTAAGAGCTCTGATTGCTGTTTGTTTTCATAAAAACATATTTCAAATAATATAATTTTGAAAACTTAAACAAAGAAATAAAAGCCTCGAAATGATAATTTGAATGAACGGAAACAAAAACAACAAAACCCCCAACAAAACCTAAAACACAATGCAAACTTAAAACAAAACGAACCTTACCCTCAAATCACGATGCACAATAGAATTTTTATGCAAATACTTGAGAGCCTCTAAAAAAGTTCTAGTATATATGCGCAATGTTTCCAACGGTAGAAGCCCTTTGTGGTGAGTGTAAACAGACATATTTATTCTCAGAGTATTCCATTAAAATCTGAAATCACAAACAAATTGACATCTGCCTATTTCTTGGCTCTCGAGCAACTTACTCTTTGCAACAAGTCCAAAGACATTCAAATACAATAAGGAGAAGCAAGTTATGCTCATTTCACTTTGAAAGGTATTCATCAAACTATAAAAGACATCTACCTTTTCTTTTGAACAGCAGCAATTGTACCACAAAATTCTCTGTTGCCCCAAATATTGCAGAATGTTGCTCTCAACTAGCAGATTTATTATCTAATTTCAGAGTTTTTGGTAGCATTCTTAATTTTGCCTGGATTGCCCTGTAAACAGCCAAAGGATCTTTAACCTGCACAGAGTGTTGTGATCTGCACACAGGGCCTTCCTTTTTGTCGACCGTCTCCAATGGGACAAGGTGTCGATCCACCTACCTGGACCAGGGGGGTAGATTTTACTCAGAAACACTTGAGAACATTTTTCAACCATTGGCCAGGCTTGAACCCACAAGAGCTTTGGGTTGAGAGGCTGACACCTTGACTCTGGACTACCAAATCTCCCCAACCAGCAGAAAAGTATGATTTTCTTAATGGACTGATGCAGTCAAATATCAAAATCTTTGTAATCAGCATAGATTTTCCTACTTATCATCCTTATGACTAGTTATCTAATAGATATCAAGATGAAGAAAAAAATACATTTCACTAAGTTATACTCTTCATAACAATTTCACTAAGTAATACTCTTCATACTAATTTCACTAAGTAATACTCTTCATACCAATTTCACTAAGTAATACTCTTCATAACACAGGATGGGGACAATCTTTGGAGAAAAAAAAAGACATGAAGTATATCGCCGAGATTGATCATTTTCGATTTACTATGGAATGCACATCCATGATTGGATCTGTTTACTGGATGTCATACCAAAGTAACGTAAAAGAAATAAAATATAAAAGAAATTCAGAACACTTTATCAGCAATTTCAGGACTGTCTTAATTATATTTTCACAGGCAGCTGGTGTGTTTGTTTATACAAATAAAATGAAATGAAAAAAACGGAGGTCCACCCTTGTGCAAAAATAGCCTTGGACACTCGGGAAAAAACTGGAAAATCACCACCCCTGATAATATGATAACAAAATGCACTGTTCTTAGTCTTTCTGGGTCATAAGTGATTCTTTAGCAAAAGAGCTTGATATAGTTCATTCAGTCTCAGACCTGAGTAATTTGAAATCATAAATCGTATTTCCTTTATTTGCATGATGAAGAATAAAAAAGCTACCATCTCAAAGGATATTTTACTGATAAAATGCTAAATAAACTTACATTTACGGTGATTTTCCTGCATCATACTGATGACGATAGCCATGAAGTGGATGAGATGAGGGTGTTTCAGTTTAATGAGGGCTGACATCTCTTGTTCTATGACTGACACCTTGATGAAAAGATGAAAATTTGAAAAGAAGTGAAAAGGATGGAAGTGCAACACAGATCATCCCACAGAGAATGACTAAAAAATTCATATTAAAAATCAAACAATCCATACCAGAAGAAAAAAATTGTGTAATTCAGCACACATAAGTAGATAGGTAAAAGCTGAATAACCAGAAGACAATACCATAGCAAAATGTACAAATCTGAAATAACCGGCGAAAGTATCAATAACTTCAATAGTTTTTGTTGAATATGCACCTCCTTTGAATGGAAGTAACTTTACCTAACCGGAAAGCATTATGTAGATCTATCCATATGTTTGCTTCCAGCTATCGTTATAATTCAGATCTAAACAATATGGTGTGGTCTGCAGAAGACAAAGCCTTTCTGGTAAAAAGTATATTTAAAAATAGGTCACTTAAGAGAATCACAAATGTCTTCAAAAAGGAATTTCACATTCATAGTAGATTTAGAAATATCCATCAAAATCTACAGTATGGAATGGGTAAATAAATTTATTACAAAAGATTCGGTTCTGTTCGAAACCTGGACAAAAAGTCCCCCATCATGATTGACACATTCAAGTCATCCATTGAGCTCGAGCAACACTGGTATCTCAATCCCCTTGATTTCTCCCTTTGGGGATATTTGAAGGACAGTCTTTATACACTTCGTCTCACAAACATAACAGAAATGAAAAACACAATTTCAGCAAGAAACAACAAATTCGTATAGGTCATTGTTACCAGGTTCTTCAGAAATTTAAAGTCGTGTTCAAAATTGCGTTTTACGTGAGTCGCCACTTCAAGCATATTATATAAATATATGTTATTTCCTGTTCAGATTGTCTGTTCGGCAATATATTTTCTGGTAATCTTTCCTTTCTGGATATTAAAAAGGTTGTATCAAGTTTCATCTAAATCCGTGCATGATTTAGATTTTATTCATATATTCATGGATTCGGTTTTTTGGGGTCAGTATAATATAATATGCATTTAATGAACATTAAATATTGATAATTTTATCCACTTTTTGCCTACCAATAAATTTCTATAACTGCAAAACAACTATTGCCATTAACAAAACTTTGTCTTGATACAATTCGAAAAATGGAAATTCTACACGTCAATTTTAACAATGCCATATTTTTAAAAAACTGTGATAAGAGTCATAGGAATTCTAAATTTTACAACTTGATTAGAGAGTTGATAAAAGCTTTTGTATGAGTTCAAAATAGCATGAATCTGACTCTCTATTTATGGTAAGTTGTGATAAATCATATTATTTTTTTACCATCGTTTATTTAACTTTGACACAAATGAATAGCCCATGGACCAGAATTGAGGCCTTCAGCTATTTTTGTTTTGCCCATAACTGTATCTCACCTGTTTCAAGTGTGCTTGTCCTTCTTTATCTTCACCCTTTTCAATGGTAGCTCGCTTACTAACACGGCGCCATCTCATGACCCATTCTGCAACTGCTACCATGTCACCAGTAGAGGTGTCCATTGCTGCATAAACTGTGCTCCCATTGTTGCTATGTCCTGCAAAATTTAAAAAATGACAAAATATCTGAATATTTGAATTCTGGGTTAAAGCACTAGAAACAGTTTGCATGGCGCAATCACAAAGAAAATCAAAAGATCTGTGAGTAAGTTTCCATCCTTTAAAATTAACACAGAATCTTTATTCATTCACAGACGTATAAATAACCCCTTTATGGGACAGGAGTTAACGTAATGCCTTTATAGGATTTTAAAATGGTACTTAAAATAAAATATATACAAAAGAAAGTAAATATCTCAGAACATATAGTAAGGAATCAAATTAAATCAAGACCGCCAAACTCAAACCCTGACACTGTCCATGAATATGATTCATGAGGAAGATTAAACAAAAGTTTTTCTTTTTGCAGGATATATTTTGTTTCAGTGAATTTTGAAAACATACCATCATGTACGTCAATACCAATGTCGGTAAACTCAACCCGTTTCATTGAAATGTGATGTACATCATTTTTTCCCCAATGCCTCATCACTGAGAAGAATAACAATGCATTTTCTAAAGCACATTCTTACTTCTTGTCATAAGAATAACAAGGGAAAAAAAGAAAATTGTACATAGTCTAACAGTGTTTTCACTTAGGAATGTCATATATTACCTAGACATCTGCCACAATTGATCTTCCTCTCTGTTTTATTGCAGGTAAAGATCATTGTAGAGATTCCACTATTTTGATCTTTGCTTGGACTTGAACTACATTCTTCTTCACTTTGCCTTGGTGTGCTCGTTCTCCTGAAATAAATTTTTAAACAAGTTTGTAGTGTGAAGGAAACAATAAAAAAAATGTACCCTTAAGTTGATAACTACATTTCATCACATCATGATTGTAAAGAACACTCAAAATTTCTTCAAGCAAGTTCTCATAAGCGCATTAATTTCTATTAGAAAAAGCATTCATCTTGAGAATCAGTTTGGATTGTTTAAATTTTTGGCTTCATTTAACTATCTCTAGTGTACATAAAATGGGCCCTGTGTGTTCCCTATTTCAGATGAGGTAAATGCAAAGTAAAGTAAATCCCATACTTAAGTTGAGAGTAGGGTAATGAAGACTAGAGTCCTGATTTTTCTAGGTATATGGCATAATGTAGTAGTGTGCCATTGTTTTCTGTGCCGACTTTACTTTTGTTAAGTCTAAATCGACCTAGCTGCTAGTTTTGTCAGGAAGGCTAAAAAAAATTGCCAGGACTGGGAATCGCAAAATCAGGTCTCATGAGTGATAGTCATACACTCTTTCAACTGAGCTATGAGTCCTACAGACAAGATACATTTATGAAAAACAAAAAATTCCAGGTGGATAATGTGCATATTCCCACATTAATCTAAACTCCTAAGCTATGCATCACACATCACAGCATATATCAGGACCACTATGGCCATCAATTTTTTTTTCAATTAACTTGCATGCATTTTTAAAGAGAAAACAATAGAAAAACTCAAATACACAATTTTGATTAAACAAGTCGATAGGTAAAGAATTATAGGCTATGTGCTCTTTACAAGTTTCAAAGCTTTTGGGTAAATTCTACACATAGACAAATTTTGGACGACCATACCTTCGCCTCCCTGAGAACGGAATGGAAACAGGAGTTGTAGGAGATCTGGGCTGTGATGATTCAGTTGCAATTGAGGATCCACTGACTATTGGGGAAGGAGACGGGCTGAATGATGGCTGCCGGGAAATAGGCCCTGCTGGCATTATCGGAGTACTCCAATCTACCTGTAAATTCATGTACATTATTGAGATAAGATCAGACAGGGTAAGACAAGATATGGCAAGTTAAAGAACGGTAGAGTAAATACGGTATGTTTTTTTAAGGTATGGAAGGTACCGTAAGGTAAGATGAGGTCAGTAAGTTAGTAAGATTTTTTTTTTCTGTGCTTTGCATTAAATTTTGCTTGGCCGTTGTTTAAAAGGCACAGAGTAACAACTACCACAAACATAATGAATTGACAATAAATTCATATGCGTTCACTTCATAAATCCACTTACATTTTTTTCTTTGCATTACAATAAATTAAACGTCTTGATTGAGTTTGGTGTCTAAATCTTCATATCTTTCTAATATATATTTTCTTGAAATCGCTTGCTTACTTTTCATGTATTGACTATTGTTAAATCAAACTGAGAAGGTGAAATTTGTCATCTTCTATTCTCTTTGTTTTTATGCAGACAATTGATCCTATCTTTAATCCGTGATCATGCCCACAATGAAAATCAATACCATACAAAGACGTAATATAGGAATTAGATGGCTATTGCAAAATATTGTCCTATTTTCCTAAATAAAAATGAGTTGCTGAAACAAATGGACAATGACGTGCATTTATACAGCTCTAACAAGATTACACATATCGGCATGATAGTATAGAGAATGCACATAACCATTGAAAACCATTCTCTCAAGAAGCTTCAAATTACAAATTTCTTTACGGTATGTTGTATTCAATGCAAAATACACCACGAATTTCTACATATGGTCTAAAAAAATCTCTTTTATCTGGTAAACGTTGTATTGGTAAATCAACAGTCAGATTCATGCCAAACCGTACCATTGCCAAATCCAGGTAAACGAGAAAATTGACTTTAAAGTCGCAAAGAAATGATCATGATAGAGGGTAGAACTAAATCGGTCATGCAACATCTCAGATCTACTGCATATTTTATAAAACCGTTTAGATATCTTATAGATCTCATGACGTTATACTTAAAATAGCCCAAAATCCCACAATTGGTTTGTCATACAGGCATAGGATGATATACAAACTCATCAAATCTTTTATTAGTTTTATGACGCAAAATTAGAATTCAAATGACTTGTATCTTTAAAATTCCCATGACTCGTTTCAAAAATTTAAAAATGGGACACTGTTAGAAATCATTTATAGGCTTTTGATTTCTTTAAAATTGTTACTGACAAAGTTTTATCAATGGCAATAATTGCTTTGCAAGCAAGGAGATTGGTAATTAGGCAAGAAATGAATGAAATTTTCATTATCAAATAATTAATCACTTGCTTTCATGAATTTTAAGGGAATAAGGGGTCCAGAGCTAAGGTGTCTACCAATCAACCAAAAGATCCTGGTTTTGTGCCCTGACAGGTTAAAAAACATTCTCAAGTTTTTCAGGGTAAAACCCATCCCCCTGGTCCAGGTCAGTGGATACACCTAGTCCTATTGGAGACAGACGATAAAAAAGGAGGTGCTGTGAAGGTTACAACACTGTGTTCATGTTAAAGATCACGTGGCTGTTTACAGGGCAAACCCTATCAAAAACCTTGAGATCACCTTAATTGTGGATGTGGGTATAATCGAATCAAACCACATCAAAATTTATTAAGCCTATGGATTTCTTATTTGCATATATTTTACTTTAGAAACACCCTCTAGTTATTCAACATTTACTAAATGCCTTGTGTACATATTTAACACACCTTCTCTTTCTGGTATGAATTACTCTTTTTTATTTGGTAAGCTCATTGTCATATTTAATTTTCCATTGACTATGATTTAAAAAATCATGACTCAGGTCACAAAAGTTTCACCTTAGAATACATTCTCCCTGTGTGTGCTAAGCATATGAAAAATAACATGTCTTGTGCAGAGTTTTGAATGCAAAATACCTTCCATATCTTGAACCATTCATTCAAATTTCAATTAGAAAACTTATTTTACTTACAGCCTTAGTATCATCTTTTCTTTTTGTTTCTCACTTCGTAAAGCAGCCTGATGTTCTTGTATCATCCTTTCCATTTCTAATCTCTTTTCACGAAGGACAGAAAGAAAAATGAGAAACATGCTGCTTTACAGATTCAATGAGAAAATCTTATCAGATCTAGTCAAGAATGATTAATAAAAAATAAACTATAGCATTGTAAATGTTGGCTTTAAAAGTACAGCATAGATACATGTAATGTTTTATAAAAAAGGAAAAGAAAGTTAAATATTCTTTTTTTATTGTTTGGCTATACGAAAAGTCAAAATGGACGAAACAATCATATTGTGACATTTCTTCTATAGAGAATATGATTTTTTATGCAACGAGAAGAAAATTGTCATAGTTACATGTAACAACATATCTTATATTACTCAATGACAGATGGGTTAATCACTGTCTCATCATCATGATTTAGTGGCTTATACTATTCAGCATCGTTACCGACCAACCCTCTCCCCATTGTTCTGTCTTCAGCGCTTCTTGTAAAATCTGAGTTGGTGGTGACATTTGACGTGTTTTGTCTTAAAGCCATCATGTATATAGTGCGTTGTCTACCACAAAAACTCTTGTCCCCTCTATAAATCCAGATGTTGCTAATTTTTCTAAGTCCCTTTCGTTTTCACACAGGCCAAAAAATCTCATGAGCCTTTTCTTTCTTTTCCAATTTTCACTGGAACTTCAATGTTTGTTACTTTTTCTGTCATGGGGAATTTCAATATTCTTCTATATCTCCACATTTCAAATGCTTTTAACCGTTTGCAACATTGCGTATCTAAAGGACACGTTTCGCATGCATATAATAACGTTGAAAAGACATATGTCTGTACTGTTTTGTAATTTTTTGTTTGTTCCCAGTTTTGAATTAGAAATAACAGCTCTAATATCGTGGAATGTTTGTTTTGCTATGGCTATCCTTTTCTTTAATTCGGTAGTGTCTTTGCAGACGTTTGTTATGATTGCGCTGAGGTATTTAAACTTTGATACTTGTTTTATAGCTTCTCCTCTACTTGTTAAATTGAAGGACAGATTGTCATCATGTTTACAAGCTACCATGCTACTAATTTGTCTAACATTTGTTGGACATCATCTGGCATTGTGCCATTAACACATCATCTACAAATCTTATATTGGTGAAGTAAACGCTACCAATGCTTAAATCTCTCATGTTTTCAATTTCAAGGAAGATAAGTTCACTACAGAATTTGAATAGATTTGGTGAGAAAATAAAACCTTGTCTCACTCCTTTTCAATGTTAAAAAGAATCTGATGTCACGTTACCACTTTTGACGACGCTGCTTGATGCCCGTACAGGTTTCTTATCAGTCTACTGTCTTTATCATCTATTTCTTTTTGACTTAAACATTTTGAAGATGGTTGTGCATTGTACGGAGTCAAAGGCTTTGGAATAGTCAATGATGCAAAGGAATAGTTTTTTCTTTTCTTTTTCAATTGACCGTTGCATCATCATTTTCAGTATAAAAATCACATTCTAGTCTTTACATAAATAAAAAGCATGATTCAAAAGGATGCATCAATTTGAATAAAAACCTACACAGTTTGACACAAAATCATGAAAACACTCACAGTAAAATGTGCTTAATTTCATATTGGCACAAGTTTGGGATTTCTTTTCATGCCCTGAAATTGTAAACATACCTTTCCTTCCTCGATTTTCCGCTGTGTTTCCTTCTTCCTTTCCAGCTGTTGTTTCTCGTTCTTCAACATTTGTTCATAAAAAGATTGTTCAGGGGGTCTGTTATGCTTGTAGAGAAAGGCTTGCACAGTGGTTGCTAAATCAAATATCATTACCTGAAAATACATTAATATCTTTTGAAGGCTTGAGAATTGCTTTTATACTTTTGAGCTTCATGTTTTTGGTAATGTAAAATGAGATTGAGTCAAATCATCACTTGAAAGACAATTTATTGAACACATTTTACAAGGGAAACAAAAACAAAACCAAAAACCTCCACATAATTTTCCTATGGAAAGCATCTTAATCATGAGAAAGAGGATCCAGAGGGAAGAGAAGGAGGAATAGGAGGAAACAAAACTATTTTATAAGTCCAATCAAAGTGAGATGAAAAGAAATTTTTAATGTTACATACAAATTACATTTCTTTTGCTCCAACAGATTAGTTAAAAAAAATATGTCTGCATGACCTTACTCTTTCCGAAAGACACACGGCACATCAAGGCTCTTAGTACATTACCTCTCCAAGAAGTTCTGAGGTTTGTTTTTCAAGTTCAGCCCTCAAGTCTGCAATTAGCTGATCAGACAAGCCTTTTGAATTTATTAACTCTATTTCTGGTTGCCTGTGAGACAGAGAAGGGTGAGAGTATTGTAACAAATACTTTTTCACAGGTAAAAAACATCTTATCATTACATTTCACACACTTTATATCATGAAACACAAACCCATTCATTTTCAGCACGTGTGCTATGAATGAGAGCCAGTAATTTCATTTCCTCCAATGTCTTGAACTCATAATATCATAAAATAATGTATTACATCAAAAATGACTACAAACTTTTTTATTTTTGACATTTTATTGAAAACTGTTACCTTTGCTGAGATCTAACAACCCTCTTTACGAGAGTCAATTTCTATCCAAAATCAAATACTTAACTTTGTCTAGATTAAGACAAACTCTTGCTGTCAAGATCTACAATTCAAATATAATTTAATCTGAATCCAGATAAATGTAGATTTATCCTGCATATAGACAGAATAAAAGTATGTTGTCATAATTTTACACAAAATCTAAATCTATTTTATTCTTTTCACAAATTGTCTTCGTTATCATGATTAATTCCTTTTGTAATGTTAATTATGTTTATCATTGCCATTGTAGTGTTTGTCCACCAGTCTGTATGTAGCAAGTATGTGTTAGTTAAATGAATTAAATGCTGCCTGTGAGTGTTGTACAATTTTACTTACATAAAGTCATGTTTCAATGCGTAGCTGCGCATGTATATTTAAAGACTGTTCCCTTTGTAC
Source organism: Doris montereyensis (assembly GCA_037039925.1). Classification (NCBI taxonomy): domain Eukaryota; kingdom Metazoa; phylum Mollusca; class Gastropoda; order Nudibranchia; family Dorididae; genus Doris; species Doris montereyensis. The sequence continues at coordinate 147,309 of JAXRKP010000092.1, read as the reverse complement.
ATTATTCAACACATGTGTATAACTTATCGTCATCTGTGTTACATAACAGTGATTGGTTGGATTTATCATGTTATCCCTTGTTTCGTGTTTTCATTGCCTTGCACCCTCGAATTTAACACGAACTATGAATGTATGCTGAAGATGTCAATGCCAACTGCACATGCTGTATACATACACACACAAATTTTAATGTAAAAGGCACGCTCTCAGATGTTAGATACAGATCATAAACCAAACTCCTGGATCCACACCAAAAATTAAACTGGTTAATGTCACCTTTCAGGGCAGTAGACAGGTAAGCACCTGTATGGGGGAGTAGATGATCCCGCCCTCCACGAGTCTCCTGCTGCCTTGCAGGCGGGTCTTGACCGACCAAAGGCTAAGGGAATTAACCCTGACACAATATCACAACCTGCTGCCTTGTAGCTGGTTTTGAATGACTAAAGGCTAAGGGAGCTAACCCTGACAGAAAATAACAAGGCCTGGCCGAGGGCATCAAGATGGCAGCCCCACCATCTACCTAAGGTACAGTGGGCTAATCTCCTGCTTATCCAAAACTAAACTGATTCACAGAAATAAATATAATATAACTGGCTTGACCTTTGAAGACGAACTTGGAAACGAATATGGACTGTGATTTTTAGAACATAGAATGTTAGGGCAATAAATGGAAAAGAGTTAGAATTAGTTGAAGAAATGGAACAATTCAAAGTACATATTTTGGCCATTACAGAAACAAAGAAAAAGGACAAGGAATAGAAAATGTAGGGACCGAATCATATTTTCATCTTCTCAGGAGTAGATGTCAAAGATAGAGCTAGAGCAGGAGTAGGTCTCCTAGTGCATAAAAGGCATGAAAAGCTACTAGAAAGTTGGAAATTTATAAGCCCACGGCTATTAGAGGTAAATATTAAACCAAAAGGAAGAGAAATTAAATTATTAATAGCTTATGGACCAAACGAAAATGCAACTAAAGAAGAAAAAGGTACCTTTCGAAACGATTTACAAATAGCTGCAGAGAATCTTAAACCCAAACAGGAATTAATGCTTTTAGGAGATTTAAACGTTAGAGTAGGCAACAATGTAGGAACAGCAGAAGGAGTAATAGGTAAAAAAGGAGAAACAACAACTTCTCCAAATGGAGAGACTAATAGATTTTTGCCAAAAGAATAACATGAAAATAGCTAACACATTTTTCCTCATAAAGATATCCACAATTATACAAGAGTAAATGAAGACAGGTGTGAAAAGTCAATCATAGACTACATAATAATTAGCAGCTCCCTTTTTTACGCTACATTGAATGCAAGAGTAAACAGAGGAGCAGAAATATTTAGTGATCATCACCTAGTGATTGCCAAAATGAGATTACTGACTGAAGAAAAGGAAAGAGAAGAAAGCTACTAAACTCAAAATAGAGGAACTAAATAAACCATTAGTAAAACAGATGTACCAATCTAGGATAAAAAAGATTTATCAGTGAAAGACAGATGGATTTGAGTGATAGCACAATAGAAGAAAAGTGGCAACTGTATAAAGAAACACTCCTCAGCTGTACTGAAGAGGTCTGTGGTAGGAAACAAATTAAAGGAGATAGGAAAAGAACAGCATGGTAGAATGAGAATGTCAAGACTAAGATCAAAGAAAAAAAGGATGCCTGGAAGAAATATTTGCAAACAAAGAGACTAGAGGAAAGGATAGATTACGTGAATAAAAGAACTATCGCCAAAGAGGAAGTTAGGAAAGCAAAACAGGAACAATGGGAAGAGTTTGGACAAAGACTTCAAGAAAGCTATGAAGGAAATCAAAAGCTATTCTGGGGGCAATGAAGAGCACGAGAAAGACCAAAGTATGCCCAATACGACAAATTAAGAATGCCAAAGGATAAATAATGAAAGAAGACAGCCAAATCATGAAAACATGGAGAAAATATTTTCATCAATTACATAATCCCTCCAGAACGTATGGAACAAGGAGTGAAGATCAATTAGTACGAGTAACAAGTAATCCAGAGGAGACAGCTGAAGATGTAGATATATCAATGGAAGAAATGCAAACAGCTATAAGAAAAGTGAAATTAGGAAAAGCCCCAGAAACAGATCAAGTTTATCCAGAAATGATTAAAAACCAAGGGAGAGAGGCACACAAACTACTACGTGCAATATGCCAACAAGCATGGAAGTCCAAACAGGTGCCAGACGACTGAAAGAAGGGAACGGTAGTACCAATACATAAGAAAGGATCAACTATGGAATGCTCAAACTATAGAGGGATATCACTACTTAGCGTTCCAGGAAAAGCATATGCCAGGATACTGAAAATGAGACTAAGGAAAAGAGTAGAGGATCAGATTGAAGAGCATCAGAGTGGATTTATACCAGGAAGAAATGTACAAGACCACATATTTACAATTAGACACAATAATAGAAAAATTCCTTGAGAGAAACATTGACTTGCACCTGTGTTTTATTGACTTAGAAACGGCATTTGATACTGTCAGGAGGGACGAACTATGGCACTCCTTAAAAGAACACAATGTAGAGCAAAATTTAATAAAAGCCATGATAAATTTTTACAATAAATCAACATGTGCAGTGAGAGTAGCTGAAACATATCTGCAGAATTTGATGTAGATATAGGAGTAAGACAGGGTTGTAACCTAAGTTCTTTTTTGTTTATCACATTTGTGGATTCAGTCGTAAAGGCAAACCAGTAAATGTATCAATGCTTTCATTTGCCGATGATTTAGTTCTGTTTGGAAAATCAGAAAGTGACCTTCAGTCGAATACCAACATTATGAACAATTAACAATGAAATAAAAGAGAAATGAGAGTAAATGAAATGCAAAGAAAAACCAAAGCAATAGTAGCAACTAGGGAAGCTAAAACACAAAATCTTAAATTGGGCAGGAGAATTTAGAACAAGTTCAAAGCTACAATTACCTAGGAGTAATGATTAACTCAGAAGGAAAACTAAGAGAAGAAATCAGCCAGAGAATCCAAAAGGCATGTGCAATATATAACCATCTAGGATAGGAAAGATATTTGTAGATAAGCAAGAATTGTCAACAAAAACCAAAATGGCAGTATAAAATACAGTTTATTGTCCTACAGTAGAGTACAGGCCACTGAAACTAAATATTTAAGAAGAGAAGGAGGGAAAACTAAAAGAGACAAAATCAGAAGCACAACAATAAGAGATCAAACCAAAGCAGATGGCATAAAAACTAAGATAGAAGTAAATCAATTGAGATGGTTCGGGCATGTAAACAGAATGAATGACAATTGAATAGCTAAATCAGTATACAGTGCTAAAGCCTAAGGTGAAAGACCAAAAGGCAGATCTCGAAGAAAGTGGAAAGAAGATATAAAAGAGGCATTGAAGCATAGAAATTTAAACAGGGCATCCTGGAGAAAGATCATCTCTGACATTTGAACCCATACACCGAAAGGTAGAATGGGAACTGATAAAGAAAGAAAGAATGCCACCTTTTCATCAAATACTATAAACTCCTTTGAAAATTTCCACTTAATCCAGCTTTATTTAACTAACAACCTATAGATTCCCTTACCAGAGGTAGTGAAAACAAAAGGAGGCTATAATACTTACACATCCGGATACTGAGATGGACATTTTATGACCATATCAAGGTGCACATAGACTTGATCTCCACCTCCCATGCTTTCTTGGGGTTTTAAGGTCAACTGAAGTTCCAAGGGCCTTGACACCTACAAATATTTATTTGAAAATTCTAAGATTTAAAGAAGTAGTTGAAAAGGGGTGTTAAAGAAGTGGATGTATTACTTTCTTTTATAAATCATCTCAGAATATCAGTTTTAACAAACTAAAAAAACATAAATTTATAATATTGATTTATATATATAAAGGGGTGTGAAGATGAATTGAGAAAATCAAGTTTTTCTTCTCAAAGTTCTAAATGAAGCCTCATCAATTTGATATTACATGTGTTATTTTTCTTTCTTTCTTTCTGTTTACATGCCCAAACCATTCTCAATTGATTTATTTCTATCTGTTTTTATGCCATCTGCTTTGGTTTGATCTCTTATTGTTGAGTTTCTGATTTTGTCTCTTTACTTTTCCCTCCTACTCTTCTTAGATATTTCATTTCAGCTGCCTGTACTCTACTGTATTCTCTACTATCTAAGGTCCAGGTTTCACTGCCATAGAGGAGAGTAGGACAATAAACTGTGGTTTTTGTTGACAATTCTTGTTTACCTACAAATGCCTTTCCTAGATGGTTATACATTGCACTTGCCTTTTGGATTCTCTGGCTGATTTCTTCTTTTAGTTTTCCCTCTGAGTTAATCATTACTCCTAGTAGTAGTTTGTCTGCCTCTCTCCCTTGGTTTTTAATTATTTCTGGATAAACTTGATCTGCTCCTGGGGCTTTTCCTAATTTCACTTTTCTTATAGCTGTTTGGATTTCTTCCATTGATATATCTACATCTTCAGTTATCTCAAATTAAAATTTGTTGATTAGCATTGATGGGATAATCGAAGTTTAGCACTGCGAACATTTAATAGATATTTTTACAAACTCTAGATAAACTCGCTACTCTCTCCTCACCACTCTACGAGTGTCACAAAACGTGTTCCAGAATTAGCACCACTGACCATAGGCAGTGAAAGATATACTGCAGTGGTGCTAAAGCGGGAGTAATAATAGGAAGACAACTTGGAAACGGCAAGTGAGGCTTCTGTTTCTGTTAAGCACAGGGGAAAGCCCTCTGAAGACCCCCATTCTCTTCTCATAAAGTATGAAGATAATGCAACTGGGAAACAGAAACAGTTATTATGGGATCTGTATTATTATCTTTATTTTTAATTAAATTCCTTGCCATCAGGCAACCGGGCAGAAGCAAGAGTAATAATAATAGTTCTTTATTATCCATAAATGACAATTTGTTGTTTGGTTACACAGTTGAGATATAAAAAGCTACAAAACACACGCACGTCTTACACGCACATACAAACAACATTTACAACATAATCACATACACACACACTTCTAAGTACAAATGTGTAGGCACCTTTACAGACATAATTCGCATTATTCACAGTCCAATGGTTACAAACACAACAACCTCTCTATATGCTCCTGTTTCCTTCAAATGTAGGGGTGCACACTCCCTCTGAACCCCTCATTCTCTCCTCAGGATAATAAACTTGGGAACCAAGGCATAACCAAGAGTCACAAAAATTTTAATTTAATTTTAGAAGAATCAGAAATATCACACAATCGGACAGTTAGACTTATACAGTAGAAATACTTTAAACCGAAAGAAGCTAAACCGAAAAATTGATAAATTGTACAAGTTTCTTCTTTGTCTTTGTATCAGTTCATATGATAAACCGAAATGCTTCTAAGCGCAAATGTCTTTAAACCAAAACAACTTTCCCCTTTTTCTTTCGTTTCATCCTCTTCAATTTCAATAATTCCGCAAAGGGGTCACACTTGGTCACACGTAATGTCTATCGATATGAAATAAAGAGCATAACTGAGGAGATGAGGGGGAAGGGGTGGTAGTCAAACCTTCAATCACCGCACATCGCTAGACGGCGAAAAGGGAAGACAGCGGGGGACTGGCACGGGCAGGGGGAGGTGGGGGTGTAGAACCACGCAAGCTAGATGTTCCTGCTTGCCCGTGGTAAATGTATAGTGTTGTAAGCACGTGGTAAGGCCTAAGTGTCTTTGGTGTAGTGTAGATAGCTTTTCATTGGTACGCTGTTTAAGTGTGTACTCGTTGGTATGTGGGTTCGCTTGCATGTGTGTGTGTGTGTGTATCTGCTTTGTTTTAGGCCTTTTTCAACACAGGGATAGGGGTGTGTAGAGTTTAGCATTGATGCGTTTCATTTCCATTCACTTTGTCTCCCAGTCGCTGTGCATCATTCATTTAATTCATTTATCACTATCACGAGAACTTTTGATCGTTTCTGGGTTTTTTAGTTTTAATTCAGCCAGTCAAAGATGTCTAAAAGAAATTAAACAAGACGGAGATATGTAAAAAGCACGGCATCCCGAACATTATCAACCATTTTTAAGGGCAGGGAGAGGCTACAAAAGGCTCGTGAAGAAACGAAGTTTCGCCCGTCTACGTGGATAGACTCTACGTCTCAAAATCACACCAAACATCTGCAGCAAACTTTTTCAAGAAAGCCTTATAAGTTGTATCCCTATCCCACCCCTTTCCCTCACCTTTCCTATTTTCCTTTTTTTCTTCGTGTTTTAATGAAATAAAGATGAAGAGACTGAATGAAAGATGAATACCTGATGATCCAAATCTGTATTTTGTATTAAGTGTGAATGAGAGTATGAATGGGAAAAATAAAAAAATAACAAAAAATAAAACCCAAAAAACAAACAAAAACCCCCCAAAAAAACAACAATCCAACAATCAAAACAATTACATTATTATGGTCACCAAGAGGACCTCTTTATTCATCAACATTAACAAAGGAAACAACTCAATACAAACATAGTTACCCCCCTTTAAAAACATCGCAAAAATGGAGACTTGCTTAAAACCAAAATAACTTTAAACCAAAATGGTTTAGAGGGTCCCCAAAATTTCGGTTTAAAGTATTTCTACTGTAATAATAGGAGTGAGGACCATGGAACATAGGCCTAGGCCTTGCGAACACGATATTCAGTGGCGAAAGAGAGAGAGAGAATAATAACACTTCAATATAGTTGAGCGAGTCAGTGGTTATGCCAGACTCAGTCTTGAAGGCTGTGAGAGAAGAGGGGATCATTGCGGTCAGTTGGCGGAAAGTGTTCACACTCTGTGGGTTTTTTCAGTATCGTAATGTTTTACTATTTCATGTTCAATGCGGAGGAACTACCGTAGTCAGGTACACAATATCACCAACCCTGACACCCCATCCCCCAACTTGCCCCTCCTGTTCAGTACTGCCTGGTGGTACTAAAGTGCAGTTATATTGATTACATTCTGTGGCCCATTTTTATAATTGACATTTTATTTAATCAATTGAGGATCTAGAGATCTAGATCTTTAACTCAAGATCTAGCCTAGTGTTTATTTGATTTGATTTATAACTTCAGTTCTGACTTCATGTAAAGCTACCTACAGCTTACAGATTCTGGATCAAGTATAATCTAATACAAGACCAACAAAAGTGTCTAGGTTTAGGCTAATTTTAAGTTTTGCTCTCAAAGTATCTTAGATTCTTACTTTATAAAACAAATCAAGTAATATACTATACCACTATATCTATATATATATAATGATATAGACCTCTAAATTTTACTTACAAACACGTTAATACAATACATTCTATTCACTATTCTTCCAGAATAGCAGAATAATCCAAACTACTCACCTTCCATGCTTTTGGGCGGAGGTCTTTCAAGCCATTTTCAAAAATTGATTCTAAAGCCTGAAACTCATAGTCTTGTCTTTCGAGATAATGTTCTAGTTCTAAGGACATGAATTTCTTATTCGTTACTACTTGTGTTGCCACAGGATTTGCATTCAAAGTTTTAGGGTTGTTTTTTTTAAATATATTTGTTTAGGTCTATTTTAAATCTAGGACAACTAGTGTCTCGATCTAGATCTAAATCTATTTACACTACAGGTGGCATTTGTTGCAGATCTTATCTAGAATCTAGAGATCTAGAATCAACTTAGATCTTCTAGTCATTAGTAGTGTGTAAGTGGTATGTTTGTAATGTAGATCTAACTATCACTCATTTAAAATTTAAAAAACCCCGCTATTAAAGATCTAGATCTAATGCATGATGTTATTCAACTATAAAAATAAACATTTGCGCAATAAAGACTATTTTTAAATCATAAACCATCTTCAGCGACGATTTAAAAAATAAAATACAACTTTGTTAGGCCCAATCTGATGGACACGTTTCGAAAATTATTACCAGACAAGAAAAAAACAACAGATCGATGTGAAATTTCATGAAACTTCCTGTTTACAATTGTCGTGTATGAAACATTGTTTCCTCCAGCGTAAAAGAGTCATCTACGATGCCTGAGCCACCAAGAAAACATTAAAAAAAATAATTATGTAGGCTTGTTCATTTATCATCATTAAGCTACATGGAACGGAGCAATAAAATTAAAAAGTCAAAAGTTTTAAGATATTCAGTAAATGATTGAATCGATAAATAAATAAATGAACAGAAATAAATTAACAAATAAATAAATAAAAAAAGTAAATAATAAATTAGTAAACAAATAAATAAATAAATTAATGAATAAGACATTGTAGAGAAAAAATACTATGGCAAGCGAGAGTTACATACGTCTGATAGTGAACGAGGTCTTGCTCTTTTAAGATTGTAATTAAGAACTATCAGACTGGTCATGAATTTCATGGATGTTTTGATTACATGTATTTATTTCATCTGGGCTTTGGTGGCCATTGTATTGAAGGATAGGTAATCATTCATGTAATGTCCCGTGGGCTGGTGGGCTGGACCAGGAAGATATAATAACATTAAGGGTGACTGAAAGAAGAAAAAAACAACGAAACGACTGGAGTTGTTATTGTTGCACAAAATATGAAACGAAAATGAAATTCAGCTCTTAAATAAGCATTGCAGACAATAATGCACACATACTATTTTCTCTTCATTTTCGGCACTCCACAGTAAAGCTTATTGGAACATGTAGCATCTTTCGCTTACTTGCAACAAGCGAAAGCAAAAGTTATGAAAGGTGCCAAATTCATCGGTAAGAGTAAAAGCAAACTGACTTACAGCTCAAACAGAATGATATCTCATTCATAGCAGCTACATAAAGCTTGAAATGACGGTGCGGCAAACGAACATGGTACATTTTTGGACGCTGTGATTGTGTGAAATAATAAGTACTAGAAAAATTGAACGATGGATTAACGAATCAGTAAAATTGTTGCATAATGATTATCTCTCACACCATCGTCTGAGGAACTTTGATCAAGTGCCCTTGGCAGATTTGCATCAAAATGCAGGCTCTACTGATATTTGATTACGATTTCGCTACTGGCGCGGTAACTAGGCTACACAACAACACAAATTTCAGACCTTGTAAAACTGTGGTCAAAACTGAAACAATCAATAGCCTAGTACCAGATACAAAATGTACATTAAAAAGTAGGAGAAGTCACAGGAAACTAAGTCTGAACAGATCAGGACAATTTTGACCTGTAAGTTATGTAAAGTCTATTTTCACTGCTGCTACGAGCTGTCTATCATTCAGTTAGATTTCTTTACTGACGTTAATTACTTGAAAGGCGTTAGGATTGTCCACATAATATTGCTGTCGATGCTACCTGCGTCACAAGATTCCCTTGAATTATTGAATGGTCGTTTCATACCTTGAATATAGATTAACTATGTCAAGTATCGTGACACAAGAAGATATTCAGACATTCGTGCTGATCTCGGTGCAAGGCGAGCCATGTGACTTATTATCTAAATATTAGGAACAATAGTCTGTGCAAACATGTCAAATACATATGTTATGTACCGATGTTTGTGTTACTATGCTAGTAGTAAAATCGCATCTCAATTAGATTATATTTAAATATATATTATATACATTTTGGTTTGTTGTTGTTTATTGTAGTTTACTTCTTTTGTTTATTTGCTTTTTTCTGGGATTTTTGTTGACGTTTTTTTACGTTTTCGATTTTTTTTTGCACTTTCTAGAAACAGGATGAAATAAATAATTCAAGATTCTTCAGTTTCCTTCTTGACTTGTCCTCTCTGACTGCTGCCCATATGAACGTTTTACATTTACTTCGAGCATTTTTGAAACAATATGTCCTCAATATGTTGCGACTCCTCCCACCCTCTCTTTCTCCTCCAACTCTGCACCACGCCCATTTCCTACATCTAATTCTTACACACAGTACACAGTCACTCTCGCAAAAGAAATGGACTGCTTGCCACCTCTTTAACTCACAAACAGGCCATAAGCCACGAGCACATAGGGCCTACTGGTATAATAGCCAAATTAATTGCGACACGCGCCAGAGGTCCAGGTGGCCAGGTGAACTGGATTTAAAGCGGGGTAAAAAACGAGCCACACCACCAAATTGTAAACTACGATTCAAGTAGGTCAGCTTCTTCTCCGATGAATGGGGGTTGGTGTGGAACCCACTTTGTCAATCACTGCTTCAACAGGGTAAACAAGCTACATAACGAGTCTTCATGGAGAGCCAAGCCAGAGAAGAAACACGTCATATGCATACTTTGCAGAATCGCAAAGAAACTTACCTAATGCTCTGACATTGCTGACAATATCTTGTAAAGGCTATGAAATACAATCTCATGTTATTAAAAGAAAAACAAGAAACAAAATCCCATGAAGTTTTGAGTTTATTGGTAACGAAATTATTTTTCCCTTTGACGTTCTTTCACCGCTCCGAGTAGTTTCCTTAAAAGTAAATGAAAAAGAAACAAATACTGCAGTTGAATACATTAGATATATATTAATTTATTTCATATCATGCGAAACGAAGGGGTTATTATTGATTTGAATGTTTCTAGCTAAGTACGTAGCATCTGATGTTCACATGTTTGGTACTTTTAAAAGCTTATTTCTTTCAGCTCTGGTAGTTTGTTTGGCAAGTTCACAACCCCTCCTCCCACCTAATTTGGAATATGGCTAGCATAATGAGGACTTTGCGTTTCTTTATCTTGCTTTAAGTTTATTTAATTTTATTCTTCTATCAACCACCCCAGTCCCACTCAAATAAAGCACAAAAACAACCCTTTTATTATTTCTTTATGTGTCCCCCTATCAAATAGAAATTTTGTAGCTAAGGGAGACAGGAAAACAAAACGTGGAATATATCCCGAATCCTAGACTAGGACACTCTGGTCGGTCCAAATGAGGTCAGGCGTCAGGTGGCCGACCTTCTCTTGTTAAATGCCAAATAAGTCAGGTAGGATAAATTTGAAAGACGGTATCTGCGTTCTCAGCTGGCTGGAATGAGAATACATACACTAGTGATCCTGTGGCTTTTTATGTCTATGATGGATACATATATATCTTATCTCTCCTTCACATAAATCAACAGTTTCATGTCGGATGAAATATTGAGAGTGATTTTAAAATTATCAAAAATATCCAATGTTAAAACGATTGCAAGACATCCAAAATATTAAATCTCTTTAATTGCACATGGTGTCTTTCTAGATTCACCTTGCATGGCCCTCGGTCCTTTCGCCATGCGATACGGACTTGACAGTGCACTGTTGTATGGAATCGATTCATTGTAGCTGTAGCTTGAGGTGCTCATGAAATTAACATCGATCTACTACATTTTTAAAACAGATTAAAACATAACAACGGACTTAATTTATGAACAAATGTTACTCATTCTGTTTCACATTTGTTTACTTGTTAGTAGATCAGATTGCTTCTCAAGAATGTATCTTGCGCGATAACAGCAATACTCAATACTCTCATGGGGACACTGCTTAATGAAGTTTAAATTATACCATCTTTTAGCTATTTAAAACGAAATGTTGATATGTTCAGTATATCACAAAATACATATGCACATATAGACCTACATAAAGATATATCTAACAGTGGAAAAACGAATGAAGCAAGGCAACAAAGTTGCTCCAAGTCTTTCGTAAGATTTCCATTCCATCTTATTTTAATGGTTTCACCCTTGTGACAAACTGGCTCATTTTCTCAGTAAAAGCAATCGCATTTGGCTCATAAAATAACGTTTTAAATTGTAGAATTACATACTTCTTTTCAAATCACTGAGTGGAAAACTCAAATTGAAGATATTGAGGCATGTTTATAATGTAAACCTAGGATTTCCTTTCACTCTCCCAAGTTGTAGAATCGATACATTTTGACAAGGAAAAATCGTAGATGCTGTTAAATGTTGGACACTGCGAGTTTGTGAATGGAAGGAAGGAAACAAGCGAACGGCAGCTTTAGCACAGGGCCACTGAGCTCGATAACAAACCCGACCCCTACCAGGCCTTTGTGTTGTTCTCACCGTGTGATGGGGGACAGAAATTGAATGTCGAAGAAAGTCTTCAGTTGGTGTTTTTGACTGTGAGTTCAGTGAGTGTTATAATTGATTTACTTGTCTAGATCTATAGATGGAACAGAGAAAATGTGCTACTGTCTGTACTGTACATTGAGATTTTCTAAATTTAAGCCTAATTGCCCCGAAGAATTTTTATTTTGACTTGTGGTTGGTTTTTATTTAGTTCGCATTCATATGGATGTGTCTTGAATTTGAAGAGATAAGAAATCGTATTATAAAAGAAGATCTAGATCTAGAGCTTGTCTAGTATCATTTAGACGTAGATCTAAATCTAGCTAGACTATATTACTATATATATAGAGAGATTTTGATCTGAACTAATCTAGATCTAGATTCTAGGCCTAGTAGAAGAATAGAATGCGATCCTCTTGGAATCTTGATAAAGAATTACGACTGGATTTAGAAGATCTTTAGATATTAAAAACTGGAGCTAGATCTAGATCTATCTAAATTTTATCTGCTTCGATCTATAGTATAGATAGTTACCTACAGATCAGATTTAATTAGATGAATATCAAGATCTTCAGTTTTGGAAGGACATAATCCAGTGCACACTATCATCCCTGAACCTAACCCCACACCCCCAACTCACCCCTCCTGGCTGCCTTCCATCCGAGGTAAAGTTAAGTTCCTTCAGCAGCTCATATCTTAGCGAAAATTACACTGTGTGCTCGACTTTGAGATTCAATGCTCTTACTCTTTGAATTTTTTATCAACTGTTTTGCATCTATTTCTATGGCATATCATTTAATTAGGCCTATCTTTCTTTCTTTATCAGTTCTCATTCTACCTTTCGGTGTACGGGTTCAGATGCCAGAGATATCTTTCTCCGGGATGCCCTGTCCTGGCATTTTCTGTTTCCTTCCAAAAAAGTTAAATTTCTTTGCTTCAATGCCTCTTTTATATCTTCTTCCCACTTTCTCCGAGGTCTGCCTTTTGGTCTTTTACCTTGGGATTTAGCACTGATTTAACTATTCTATTGTCATTTATTCTGTTTACATGCCCAAACCATCTCAATTGATTTGTTTCTATCTTAGTTTTTATGTCGTCTGCTTTGGTTTGATCTCTTATTGTTGTGTTTCTGATTTTGTCTCTTTTAGTTTTCCTTACTATTCTTCTTAGATATTTCATTTCAGCTGCCTGTACTCTACTGTCTATAGTCCAAGTTTCACTGCCATAGAGTAGGGCAATACACTGTATTGTATACTGCCATTTGGGTTTTTGTTGACAATTCTTGCTTACCCACAAATGCCTTTCCTAGATGGTTATATTATTTGCCGTTTTGATTCTCTGGCTGATTTCTTCTCTTAGTTTTCCCTCTGAGTTAATCATTACTCCTAGGTAATTGTAGCTTTGAACTTGTTCTAAATACTCCCTGCCCACTTTAAGATTTTGTGTTTAGAGCTTCCCTAGTTATTAGCATTATTTTGGTTTTCTTTGCATTTACTCTCATTCCTCTTTTATTTTGTTCATTGTTCATAATGTTGACATTTGACTTAAGGTCACTTTCTGATTTTCCAAACAGAACTAAATCATCGGCAAATGAAAGCATTGATACATTTACTGGTTTGAGCTTTCACATACCTACATTCATTTTCTTCATTTTTTGAGGGTGCCTTTGCGGCTGAATCCATAAATGTGATAAACAAAAGAGGACTTAGGTTAAAACCCTGTCTTACTCCTATATCTACATCAAATTCTGCAGATATGTTTCCAGTTACTCTCACTTCTTATGTTGGTTTATTGTAAAAACTTTTAATGGCTTTTATTAAATTTTGCTCTACATTGTGTTCTTTTAAGGAGTGCCATAGTTTGTCCCTCCTGACAGTGTCAAATGCCGTTTCCAAGTCAATAAAACACAGGTGCAAGTCAATGTTTCTCTCAAAGAAATTTCTATTATTTGTCTAATTGTAAATATGTGGTCTTATACACTTCTTCCCTGGTCTAAATCCACATTGTGATGCTCTTCAATCTGATCCTCTACTCTTTTCCTTAGTCTCATTTCCAGTATCCTGGCATATACTTTTCCTGGAACACTAAGTATTGATATCCCTCTATAGTTTGAGCATTCCATAGTTGATCCTTTCTTATGTATTGGTACTACCGTTCCCTTTTTCCCATCGTCTGGCACCTGTTTGGACTTCCATGCTTGTTGGCATATTGCATATGTACTATAGTAGTTTGTCTGCCTCTCTCCCTTGGTTTTTAATCATTTCTGGATAAACTTGATCTGTTTCTGGGGCTCTTCCTAATTTCACTTTTCTTATAGCTGTTTGAAGTTCTTTCATTGATATATCTACATCTTCAGCTGTCTCCTCTGGATTATTTGTTACTCTCACTAATTGATCTGTACTCCTTGTTTCATATGTTCTGGAGGGATTATGTAATTGATGAAAATGCTTTCTCCATGTTTCCATGATTTCGCTGTCTTCTTTGATTATTTATCCTTTGGCATTCTTAATTTATCGTATTGGGCATGCTTTGGTCTTTCTCATGCTCTTCATCGCCTCCCAGAACAGCTTTTGATATCCTTCATAACTTTCTGGAAGTCTTTGTCCAAACTCTTCCCATTGTTCCTGTTTTGCTTTCTTAACTTCCTCTTTGGCGATAGTTCTTTTATTCACATAACATATCCTATCCTCTGGTCTTTTTGTTTGCAAGTATTTCTTCCAGGCATCCTTCTTTTCTTTGATCTTAGTCTTGACATTCTCATTCCACCATGCTGTTCTTTTCCTATGTCCTTTAATTTGTTTCCTACCACAGACCTCTTCAGTACAGCTGAGGAGTGTTTCTTTATACAGTTGCCACTTTTTCTTCTATTGAGCTATCACTCAGATCCATCTGTCTTTCACTGATAAATCTTTTTATCCTAGATTGGTATACCTGTTTTACTACTGGTTTATTTAGTTCCTCTATTTTGAGTTTAGTAGCTTTCTTCTCTTTCCTTTTGTGTTTGTTTTCTTCAGTCAGTAATCGCATTTTGGCGATCATTAAATATTTCTGCTCCTCTGTTTACTCTTGCATCCTATGTAGCGTAAAAAAGAGAGCTGCTGACTATTATGTAGTCTATGATTGACTTTTCACACCTGTCTTCATTTACTCTTGTATAATTGTGGATATCTTTATGGGGAAAAAAGTTGTTGGTTATTTTCATGTTATTCTTTAAGCAAACATCTATTAGTCTCTCTCCATATGGAGAAGTTGTTGTTTCTCATTTTTACCTATTACTCCTCCTGACGTTTCTACATTTTAAATCTTCTAAAACCATTAGCTCCTGTTTGGATTTAAGATTCTCTGCAGCTATTTGTAAACCTTTTTTGAATGTATCTTTTTTTTCTTTAGTTGCGTCTTCGTTTGGTCCATAAGCTATTAATAATTTAATTTCTCTTCCTTTTGATTTAATATTTACCTCTAATAGCCGTGGGCTTATAAATTTCCAACTTTCTGGTAGCTTTTTATGCCTTTTATGCACTAGGAGGCCTTCTCCTGATCTAGCTCTATCTTTGACATCTACTCCGAGAAGACGAAAGTATGATTTGGTCCTACATTTTCTATTCCTTGATCTTTTTCTTTGTTTCTGTAATGGCCAAAATATGTACTTTGAATTGTTCCATTTCTTTAACTAATTCTAACTCTTTTCCATTTATTGCCCTAATATTCCATGTTCCAAAAATCACAGTCCGTGTTCGTTTCCATTTTCATCGTTGAAAGGTCAAGCCGGTTATATTATATTTATTTCTCTGCATCAGTTAGATTTGGATAAGCAGGGGATTAGCCCACTGTACCCTAGGTAGATGGTGGGGCTTTCACCTTGAGGCCCCCTACCAGGCCTTATTATTTTCTGTCAGGGTTAACTCCCTTAACCTTTGGTCATTCAAGACCAGCCTGCAAGGCAGCAGGGTTGTTATTTTCTGTCAGGGTTATTTCCCTTAGTCGCTGGTCAGTCAAGACCGACCTGCATGGCAGCAGGTTGTTTTCTGTCAGGGTTAACTCCCTTAACCTTTGGTCAACCAAGATTCATGCAAGGCAGCAGGAGACTCGTGAAAGGCGGGATCATCTACTCCCTTTTTGGGTGCTTACGTGTCTACTGCCCGGATGATTTAATTATCATAAATTTTAACTGGCATTTGATCTGGGTTGAAGGCTATGAATTATCATGTGCACTCCTTAAAATTGATGTCCCATTTGACTCAGAAGTGAATGGAACTAAAAAAAAAGTGGCAAGGTGTTTTTTTAATTCTTTTATTCCAAATAGAGTTGTATTGAGTATATATGTATTACTATGTATCTATTCTATTTTATTCAGGGGCGAATCCCCCCCCCCCCTCCCCGTCCTTTTGGGGGGGGGGGTTATTCCAGTTGTAATGAAGTCTTACAATACTCCAACTCTATTTAAATTTTAAGCAACTCATAGTAGTATGAATTGTAAATTTATCCAACTAAATCTAAATATAATATAACTAGATCTATATTCTGTTTTAAAGTAAACTTAAACACTTAACGGTCACAACAAACAATTTCTCCATTGTCTTGGTGGGGTTTGTCACTAGTGTTCTCAAACATTTTGATCTGATTTAGATCCTAGATCTAAGTTCAGCAGGTTTATTTAAATTAAATTTTTTAGAGGTCGATTTAGATCTGATTGGTTTGTTCTTAAGAAAAGCTATCATACATCTTCCCTGGACTGATTTTAAAACAGAACATTTGAGTACCTTTTTGGTGTGAAAATCTGATGTTTGAATTGATTATATATTAAGGCTGTCGTTATTCCCAACTCAATGGGTTGTGAATATCACTTTTTGTTTTGCCAACCAGGTGCTCGATGTTGTGAAAACTTTTTCTTATTCCCAACCGGGTCCTGGTAATACTTCTTTTTCTCTTATTCCCAACCAGGTGTTGTGAATGCAACTTTATCCTATTCGAAAGTAGTTATTACACAAGGAAGTCTTCACCAACTTACCTAATTATATAACCTAGGTTACCTGTATAGTCATCCAATAGATAGTATATAGGGATTTCCCCCGCAGCCATCACAGGAAGTTGCAGTTTTTATCCAACTGTTTCCCATTATTTTGAGTTGTCGGTGGCTGAATGGTTGAGGCTGTTGGCCTTGGGATCCTGAGGTCCTGGGTTTGAATCTTAGCAAAGCTAGGTCAGACATAGTGTTCCATGGAAAAGACATGTAAAACGCATTTTCACCATTTAACCCAGGTGGAAATGGGTACAAGCACTAGTCTGGGAGTAAAAACCTGCATCAGACTAACGTTTTCTCTAGGAGATGATTATTATCATCTGTTTCGCTTCACTCAAAAGATACCAGGATACGCTCGAACTCTATAGGATAGACCATAATAGTCTTAAAGGAACTATTTTGTGTTAGTTTAGGTAGGCCTATTGGATTATTTCGCCTTATTCCCAATGTTTAATTTTAAAAGTAGAGCTTTACTGTTTGTGTGATTTGGCTCTGCAATTTTGCAGCTCAACGTGTGTTTTAATGGTTTGGCATATGAAACAGATGCTTCCTGTACGTTATAGTTTAGTGTGTGTTTGTACGACACAGAAAGAGAGAGAGAAATGGACAGTGAGGACATGAGGGAGAATCAAAGAAAATGAAATGAGGGAGAAAGAAAGAAAAGGTAATGAGAGAGAGAGACAGAAAGCTCTCACCCTTAAGGGAAACTCCCACGAGATCATGATTGACAAATACGGGCTGGGAATAATATAAAGTCGTATCCCCAAATTTCGATTGGGAATTCACACTTGCGATTAATGACTCCATATTTATACTTGTATAGTATCTGTTGCATTTTTACATTTTGTTTCAGCCTTCTACATCTTTTAGTCTTTAAAAACAAAAACATGATATTCCCTCATTTGTTTTGCTTCATGTCATGTTATCTGTTGCATTTTTACATTTTGTTTCATGCTTGAGTGGTTGCGTCTAATTTGAAATAGTAGAAATGCTCAT
Source organism: Doris montereyensis (assembly GCA_037039925.1). Lineage (NCBI taxonomy): Eukaryota > Metazoa > Mollusca > Gastropoda > Nudibranchia > Dorididae > Doris > Doris montereyensis. Next base: position 129,275 of record JAXRKP010000092.1, on the reverse strand, counting down.
CTTATTGTTGCTTTTCACAAGTTTAGTTTTAATGCATTTGGAGTTTGTGTACATGTATGTGGTATGAGTATGGTCAATTAGCAGGGGATGCTGTTAGGCCATGCTTCTTTCCTTTCACTCTTTTGCATTCTTTTATCTTGCTGTTACCCTCTTAATTCATCCTGAGATCATTGCATATGGTGAACAGGGTACGTTTCAATGAAACAAACAAACAAATTTTGCTATGGAAGTCACACCGATAATATTGACTTGAGGGTTGAATCAGTATGCATCTTAAGATCTCTGTCAAACGCTAAGTATTAGTTGACCTAATAAGGACGCAGGGAGTCAAACATAGTGTAGTTCTTGCTGTTTATGTGAACAGCAGTTAAAGGTATGCTCTGAAGCAAAGTAATATGTCTAGTGTATACTTTACCCCCCCCCCCCTCTCGCCTCTCTCTCTCTCTCTCTCTCTCTCTCTCTCTCTCTCTCTCTCTCTCTCTCTCTCTCTCTCTCTCTCTCTCTCTCTCTCTCTCTCACACACACACACACACGGAATACATAAACGCACAATTTCAACCGGCTCATGGCTTGTTGCGAAAACCAGACTGTTTAAATAGGTTGGCCACATTGTGTCAACTCAACTCTTGCTAATCTATCTGACTTGGCGTCCAAATTAAATTTTAACTATGGTCGTTTCCCGTAGCACACGCCCCCGCACGATCCACAGGATAAATATTGCATGATCCAGTTGAATGGAATAAATTGAGGGGAGGAAAAATCCAAACCCATTAAATGCCTTAGAGGAAAAAATAAAAGTTAATGGCTCTACATTTGCATAACTCTTTGTCAACGTAATGATGATCTGGGGTTCACGTGGCGATAGGGTGAAGTAAACCCTGGGGTTTTCCTGTGTCCGTTAAACAGTGTTTGGAAATCAAGGTCTTGTTCGAAGTTGGCGGGGGCTACTGGTAGGTCCTACTTGGATCCTTTCGCTTATCTTTCATCTTACTTTTTACCGCATATGGTGGACATGGTAAATATCAATGATACAAAATCTTGTCCGAAAGTCGTAATTTATTATGGTTAAAACAGGATGTGATTGTTCCTTAAAATAATATTGTAACAGCAGAAGTAGAAGATTTTCATTATTTTTATTTATGCATGTCATCACTATTTATATAGTCTTGTTTACCCCCGTAGCGCCTCGTCTCATCCGTCATTATTGGGTTTTTTACATTTTTATTTAAATGTAAGAGGATCGCGTTATTGATGAAAGTGAATATGACATCTGTATTTTTGCAATGGCATATAATCATGTACGGGTTAACTAGAATTTGAAATCTCTACAATTAAAAAAATAGAATCTTCTGGTCTTACTAAAAGAGTCTGTTATTTGGTATTTTTTATCCGAACTCTTTTGTGTACGATGAAACTAAAGTCTCAAGTATGCTTATTGAATCATGTAGCAACTCAACTGTGATGTTCTCGCCAGTAACGCTTGCAATGATTCACAAAGCCATTTATATTATTATTATTACATGTAATCTATATTAAAGGCTAGTGTATATAACATCCAAGCAAAGTTCAAAACAAAGAAGCAGCATTTAGTTTACATATAATTTTTTTCCTTCACGGGTACATGAAATAACAATGATGATATTGCCAATGCTTGATTGTCACAAATCTCATGTAATCAATTAAATTGACATGGCTGTCATTTTATTTTAATGGATGTCTTGTTAAAATGTATTATTACCTGTAATAGTACCTGTACCTATTTTTCTTCTCTGTCCTACAATATACCGAGGCTAGAGGATTATTATTTTTTACTTAGATCGCGTATCTGGTTCCAGTTCCCCCAATCTGTTTTGTCTTTCTTTCCCATGTTCATTCAGTTTTACTTTTCACTCTCAACACCCCCCCACCCCCCACCCCCCCTTCCCCCACGCACACACCACACCACTACCATTGCTGAACAAAAATCGGCCATGCGTGAATGTACAGCGGTGCTCTACTTTGTGGGTGGAGCCAAGATCCGAAGTGAATGAGTGAATGTCGTAATGGCTTAATGCCCCTTAGCTTCCCATGGCTGACTGCTGAATGGGTTTATTTTCCAACAATGATTTATCAGTATCGGATATCGCAGCCACGCCTCTTTTTGAGGGATCGGCATGTCTAACTCTATCGAAATCATTATCGTCGTTTCATTCTTCACATTGAACGAACCACACGTCCGTCCGTAAATTCGGCTTTTGTGTCATTGGCGGTTATCAGAATATTCCAGTATATGTCTAATGTAATAAAGAATATATGTTCATTTTAATTATGGTCGATTTAAGGCTATTGAATGTTGTTGTATCCGAGAGTGTTAACTGAAAATGTAATGCTCATGTTCATGATACGTATACTAACGTAAGGAGGTTGATGAAGCCGTTTCGTATCACTGCACGGTATGTTTAAGTATAAAGTTACGTTCTTTCAATTTTATAGGGTCTCAGTTTGATTTGTGCTCCCCTCCCCCGCCCTTGGTATTTTTAATTTGTACTGTTAATGTAAAATCGTATTTTCTCTTGTTTACTTACTGCCTTCGTATGTAATTCTACGACTATTCGTCTTCACAGCTCTCTCTCTCTCTCTCTCTCTCTCTCTCTCTCTCTCTCTCTCTCTCTCTCTCTCTCTCTCTCTCTCTCTCTCTCTCTCTCTCTCTCTCTCTCTCTCTGTCTGTTAGTATGCCTGTTTGTCTCTGTCTATTCTTTTCTTCTTGCTTATCTATCTATTCTTCTATTCCCAAACTCTTATCTTTGATTGCTATTTTAGATTTCGCCCTACGATGTCATGCGTTTATCAGTCCTTCGATCTTTGGTCTACTTAAATTTTCCTCCCCAGGCATGTCATTTAAAAACTCTCATCTGGCGCACATACGCCCAACCCTCCCAGTTCGCTGACTTTCTATTTATCGTAGTTTGGTCTTGTTTAGTAACACATTTTATATTGCCTTTCGTCTCTTTCTAGTATCTGTCGCCCACTTGAATGCTCTGTTGGTCAGTATGTTTGTCTCTCTCTCTCTCTCTCTCTCTCTCTCTCTCTCTCTCTCTCTCTCTCTCTCTCTCTCTCTCTCTCTCTCTCTCTCTCTCTCTCTTCTCTCTCTCTCTCTCTCTCTCTCTCTCTCTCTCTCTCTCTCTCTCTCTGTTTCTCTCTCTCTCTCTCTCTCTCTCTCTCTCTCTCTCTTCTCTCTCTCTCTCTCTCTCTGTCTCTCTCTCTCTCTCTCTCTCTCTCTCTCTCTCTCTCTCTCTCTCTCTCACACACACACACACACACACACACTCTCGTCACCTGCCCACATAGCAGACACACTGTACTAAACATCCACGTAAAAGGGAAGGGGTAAATTTCCCATATCCACAAGGGCGTCCCAATACTGTCATACACGCTGAGCGATCCGGCGTTATCGCTCCTATTGACTTAGTGACATCACTTACAATGTGTTGCGGGCGGACACCGTCTATTTTCCGAACTGGTCGTCCCGCACCTACTATGAGGACAGTGGAGGTTCTCCGCACCTTTTCCGAGGGAAGTGAAGGGACCCCGCACCCATCACGAGGGAAGTGAAGGGGAGAGATCTAAATTTCCAATAGATTTATTTTAACATTCCTTTTACACCGCCTTCTGTGCGACCTCGCCGACTTGGACTATGAGACTAATAAGTGATTCTTCCGATGCCACCGTTTGAGGATTTCACTAATTTCAGCGATTTTGTCTGTTGAAAGACTCATTTTCTCGTTATTTTTTTGGGGGTAGGAAAAATAATAACTGACAGCAATTAACAAAGTGACAAACCATCAGTACCGGGTATTTGAAATCGACGTTGTCTTGAGCGTTTGTCCAGAACTGAAGAGAGCGTATAGTTTCTTCGAGACCTTAAGCATAATATCTTCAGATTCTATCGCATAAAGCAGGCCTAGTGGTGTGACTTTCACCCCAAGACAAGATTCTGTTCTATCGCAGACGTTACCTCGGTTGGTATCCATTCGCACATGGATGGGAGTGTCTTTCACAGGGACACAGAATTCGGCCTGACCTATCAAAACTGTTGGATGCGAACCCACAATCTCCTCTCACCGTCTTACAGTCGATTTACATACCGTTAGACCACCGGCGGCACAATTGGAGAAACATTACTCCACTCCTCCACTCCACCACCCCCGAATAGGCGGTACTTTTACGAAGATTTCCTCTTGTACCCGTACCAAAACTTGTGCTTGTTTTGTTTTTATTGTGTGTGTGTGTGTGTGTGTGTGGCTAAAATACTCATAAAGTACACTTTGATATGAAATGATTTTGATTTTCCATGGTAAAGGAGTATACTACCGCCAAGGTACGTGAAAGTGTGTACTTACACACACAAAGATATAGATGGATTTTTAGTTCATATCCCTGTACAAATGCAGGCTCGCCGACTGTACATTTATCCCCATCAGGTAATTTCATTCAAAGTCTTTCTTAACTCACCAGGGGATTTGATTTGATTTACCCACATCCACAACTAAGGTGACCTCGAGGTTTTTGGTAGGATTTTTATTTTGCCTGGACTGCTCAGTAAACAGCCAAGGGATCTTTAACGTGCACAAAGTAGTGATCTGCACGCAAGACCTCATTTTTATCGTCCGTCTCTGATGGGACTAGGTATCGATCCACCTACCTGGACCAGGGGGTAGAGTTTTTCTCGAGAAAAAAAAATCGAGAAAATTTTCAACCGTTGGCAACCGCTCGAACCCACTACCTTTTGGTTGAGAGGCCGACACCTTGCCACTGGACTACCGAGCCCCCTCCCCGGGGGAGCATACAGTACAGCAGTCTAACAGGCTGCTTGGTACTATCACTCTGACAAACTATCTTTCTCTACCCATAGCTGGGTACTCATTCACACTTGAGTCAAGTAGGGAAAGAAGAGCATATTTCCTAAAAGAGTACAACGTTGTGGGGGGGGACAAAAAAACCCCGCTTGTGTCAGTGTTAACCGTGGGGTTTGAACCAGTTCACAAGCTCACAACACTGGTTTGGTTTAGCTTCAACGCCTCATAAACACATATGTTTATACACACAGAAATTCATTGATATAACCTCAGGGGATCACCAACAAGCCGCTCCTTATCGATAAAAGCCCAACCCAAAACGAATCTGGATACGATTTGTCGCGTCAGAATGTGGGTTCGTACCTCCAGAAAATCCACACTGGTTACTTTGTCCTGAACATGCCATGGATATTGGTGGCATTAAGTGTCAGCAAATCGGGTTCAAAGTCATGAAGGCACGTGGAGTTATGTTTCTTTCCCCTTTCCCCGTACCAGTGGTAGCGATCCTCGTTTCAGTGCGAGGTGTTCACATTACAAGACATGACGTATGTTTAGGATTTACAGTAAAAAGGTATCGGGCGACACCTGTCGGTTGCAATTATCATCATTAAAATACCAAGATAAAGATGGTACATTATAGTCTGTGTCCCTGACGTTGTTAGCACATTTCTAGGCTGTGACCAGCGAAAAGAATGATACTTAATTGAATATAAATTACCATTGCTACTGCTAGGCTCGTAGACCTAATAATAATAGTAGAATCAAGATCCCGATGTACAGACAGTATGTGACAATAAAAGGGAGTGTTTACTAAAAGTTGAACTTCGGCATAGTTGTGCATCCACGTCTGTCAGCCTCGGTGATTCCGATATTTACAGGTATGGTGTTTTGTTTTGTTGTTGTTGGGTTGTTGTTTTTTGTTTGGGGGGGGTTGTTCTTGGAGGGTTAATTTAAGATGTTTGTATGCGCGTGTGTTTTCTTGGACAGCCGTTTCCTGTCAAAGTGTCTTTATCGGACATTCAATTGTCCTGTACCGCTTTCTCCTCTCTCTTCTATTCCTTTTAATCTTAGTTTCTTCTTCTTCTTCTTCTTCTTCTTCTTCTTCTTCTTCTTCTTCTTCTTCTTCTTCTTCTTCTTCTTCTTCTTCTTCTTCTTCTTCTTCTTCTTCTTCTTCTTCTTCTTCTTCTTCTTCTTCTTCTTCTTCTTCTTCTTCTTCTTCTTCTTCTTCTTCTTCTTCTTCTTCTTCTTCTCCTTCTACTCCTTCTCCTTCTACTCCTCCACCTCCTCATCTGTCTCCTTCTCCTTCCTCCTCTTTTTGTCGAATTGGGGATATTTTCATCAAGTAATAATCACTTATGCGTTGGAATCGACACGATGGTCTTTGAACAATCCTTCTCTCCTCTCCCATGTGTGGCTGTCTGTCATCTCTTTCTCAGTCTGTCTGTCTGTCTGTCTGTCTGTCTGTCTGTCTGTCTGTCTGTCTGTCTGTCTCTCTCTCTCTCTCTCTCTCTCTCTCTCTCTCTCTCTCTCTCTCTCTCTCTCTCTCTCTCTCTCTCTCTCTCTCTCTCTCTCTCGGTCTGGTCTGGCTTTGTCTGTCTATCTTCCTCCCTTCCTCTCTCTATCCCCCCGCCAAAATTTGGTGGGCGATAATCTTGTGTCGGTCATCCATTCGTTATCCTCATCTTTTGTGTCCACTCTTCCGCGTTCTGTGGGTCTCTGGTCAGTCGTCTGACATGACCGGTCTTTTCGGTTATATAGATTTAATATACGTGTTTTTGGTTGTTTAGATGCCCCCCCCCAGCCCTCTCAAGTGGGCTTTTAGTCGCCGGCGTTGCTGTTAGGACCTACTTCTTTTATTTTACTCTTTCACTTCTCTTTTGCGGGCGGTTGGCGGGTGCTGCTGATAGGTTTTATTTCTTTCCTTTCATTTTTTCTTCACGTATCTTTCATCTTGCTGTTTCTCTTAATTCACCCGAGATCACTGCAATGGTGGACAGGGTAAATTTCAAAGAAACTAACAAACAAACAAACTTCTCTTTTATCTTGCTGTTTCCCTCTCTATTCATCCTGAGATCATCACAATGGTGGGCAGGGGGGGGGTAAATTTCAATGAAATAAACAAGCAAAGCGTTTTTTGCGTGCTGTTTATAAGGTCCTTCTTCTTTTCTTTCACCCTTTCACATATCATTCATCTTGCTGTTTCCCTCATATCCACCATGAGATCCCCGCATATGGCGAAAGAACGGGGTAAATTTCAATGGAACAAACCGCCCTTTTAAATCGAAATAATAGCCTATTTACTTCATTAAGAATTTGATACAATATGAATGATATTATGATGTGGTCGCCCTGTTACAGCGCCGGCGGTTGGCGGGCTCTACTGGTAGGTCATATCTCATCCCTAACCTTCTTTCACTTACTTTCATCTCGGTGTTTCCTCCTAATTCACACTGAGATCACTGCAATGGTGGACGGGGGTATTTCAATGAAACAAACAAATAAACAAAGCCCCCACTCTGTTATAGCACAGGAAGCGAAGCCAGCACAGAGGATGACGATGGAAAGAGAAAACCAATGAAGGGATAAAGGAAACGGCTCCCTGCCTCACGGTTATACATGTTATGTAGTAGGTTTGGTTGGGAGTGGGGCAGGGAGGAGGGAAGAAATTAAATAGCTGTCACGTCTGCGGTTACTCCTGGTGGTTCGAATGACAGTCGGGCTGGGCTGCTGCTCATGCTCCCGGTGTTTTCCCGAAACCACAAGTCTGCTGAGTCTGCTAAGAAAGACAATGTATGTAGCGTGGCCGTCTTTTGTTAAAGGGTAAATGGTTAGATCTATGTACGTCAAGGATTTTGTTGTCTGACACAAACGGTGGTTTTAGTTTGCTTGTTATTTTAAAAAAATGTTTTGTGGGGTTTCTGCTTGTGCGTATGTGGTCAATGACACGTGATGAAGCCTGTTTAGAGAGTGAGTGAGGCGCCGAGAGAGATAGATAGATAGATAGAGGGAGAGAGAGAGAGAGAGAGAGAGAGAGAGAGAGAGAGAGAGAGAGAGAGAGAGAGAGAGAGACACACACACACACACACACACACACACAGGAATATGCACTGAGAGAGGGAGGGGCGGGGGGCTGATACTTTGATAGATTGTAGCTAGAGATACATAATTCCTCTGGCTCTGAAGTTTTCAGCTGAAAGAGAATAACATTGTAGTAAGGGGGAGGGGGATGCTAGTGACATAATATTATATGACAAATACATACTAAGTTGGCTACGATTAATGTTTTCTAATTTTTAGACCATAGCCCATTGTGAATATGATGATGATGTTTTAACTCCAAAAATCGGCAAGTCTGTTGTTAGGATATAACAATTCTAGCCGACGTGTGTAGTTTTTTCGAGTGGAAAGTGGGTGGGCTTGATTGGTTGGGGTTGTTTTAGTTGGGTTTTTTAAAATTTTATAATTAAAGCAAGGTGGACTCGGTAGCACAGAGGCTATGGTCGCGGGTTCATGCCCCGGCAAGTTGAACCATTTTCTCGAGAGTTTTTTTCCGAGTACAATCTAACCGCGCCCCCCCCCCCCCCAACCGGTCCAGGTCAGGTAGGTGGGTTGACACAAAGGAGACCCAGTGTGCAGATCACAACACTGTGTACGTGAAAGATCCCTTGTTTACATAGCAATTTAAAAACAAATCCCACTGAAACCCACGAGATCACCTAAGTTGTGGATTTGGGTAAATCAAATCGAATAAAAAATGAATTAAAGCAATTATTATTCATACGGATTTCCAAGTTCCTCTTCCCCTTGTCATGGTTTTGCTTCCTTTGCCTTTATTCTCCTGTCTCCTAGTTTGCAATTGTACTTCTATCTCTTCCCGCAGGCTTCTCCCTAGCTTCTTTCCTTCCACCCCTGCGCTTTGTCTTCTCATCGTGAACACTCACATCTTCTAAAAGCTCTGTGTCCCCCAACACCCCTTACCCCTTCTTCCGAGGTCAGAGGTCACGGCTTACCGGGTGACGCTCCCTCGTTCCTTTTCATGGCAATCAACCGGCCACCTGTCACTATCATCATCAACAAAAAATTCCGTCGCGCACCGACTGTCCTCTCTTTCATTCTTTTTAATCATGCTTTCTTCTTTGTTCGACAATTCATCTTATCACTATCACTTCGGTGTAGGATCTGCATTGAATGGAAAGCTGATGGTGATAGGCTTATGTTGTGATTTGATCGTAGAGAGAGAGAGAGAGATCGAGAGAGAGAGAGAGAGAGAGAGAGAGAGAGAGAGAGAGAGAGAGAGAGAGAGAGAGAGAGAGAGAGAGAGAGAGAGAGAGAGAGAGAGAGGCACAGCGAGACAGACAGACAACAGCAGTTGAAACAAAAACAGACAGATAAGACAGACAAACAGACAGAGGCAAAGAGAGACAGACAGACATGAAAGCAGTCGAAACACACAGAGAGAAGGGGGGAGGCAGACTGCCAGGTGATGGGAAAGGCATATCAGTATTTTTGTTCGACAGTCATTCATTATGTGCGTTGACCATTGATGACTTTCAAGGTACAGTACCAACAGCGAGAGCGAGGGCGGCGAGAGCGAGGGCGGCGAGAGAAAAAAATAGTAAGATTTGTTCTTCACCCTTACGCCCCAAATACGTCCCCACCTTTGAACCTAACCGTGCCCCTTGACCTTTGTAGAGAAGCGACATCATTAAAATTTATTTCGTGCAACGCTTACTTCATTTCCTGAGTGAGGTGTTTACATAGGTATTTTGATGGTGTAGTGGTTAAAGTGCTTGCCTCATACTCATGGGCTGGGCAACCCAACTACTGGTCTTTTTTGTGTTTAGGCCTTACGAAATGCATCTTGCATATCAATTGTATTGAATACATAAAACTATTACTTGGTATTGTGTTGCCTTCATTTTACTTTTAGCTGTCCTCAATTGGGCACTTCCTTGCACCCAACGGGCACTTCCTTGCCGTCACCTAGATGGAAGAATACACGCACACACACACACACACACACACTTGAAGGCTCTAGGTGCACACTCTTTGTACGGTGCGACAATATTAGAGGCTGATCTCTCTCTCTCTCTCTCTCTCTCTCTCTCTCTCTCTCTCTCTCTGTACCCTCTCGTCTTTCTGGCTCATACCTTTTCAATTTTAGATTGTCCCACCTGCGCTAGCCACCGACTTTCTCCCACCACAGCCTGGTCGGTCCAATGTCACCCCATCCGATAGGCTAACAATTGTGGAACACACAGCGGTCATTCACAATCAAGCTCTGTTCCCATTTTCATTCGCCTGGAGTAGTAAAGTAGTGTTGTTTCACTTCGTCACTTTCCCACCGTCACTCTGCTGACACTACACACATTTCATTGAGCCAGCCCTCGCCTCTTTGGCTAAACCTGTATTAAAACTCTCCCCCCCCCCTCCTGTGCTAGCTTTCCGTTGGCCTGCCCTGTGTTTTCCTTCATTCACATTCATACTACTTTACTTTGCCCTTGCAGCAGGAGAAGAAAGATCTTGTAAAATAACGGATTTGAGATACCCTTTTGGGTCAATTGTTCTTCTTTTCTGTCTGCCCTAGAAGCAGAACAAAAATTAAAAAGAAATAATAATGCAGGAACAAAAAAGTAAACACTTAAGTTGTAAATTAGAGGACTTGAGTGTTGTTGTTTTTTCTGTAATGTTCTCAAGTCTCTCTGCGGGCGGTGCTTGTAGGTCCTACTTCTTTCCTTATTTCACATGTCTTGCATCTTGCTGTTTCCTCTTAATTCACCATGAGATCACCGCAATGGTGGACAGGGTAAATTTCAATAAAACGAAACAGATTTTTTGTCTGTCTGTCTCTCTGTCTGTCTGTCTGTCTGTCTGTCTGTCTCTCGTCTCTCTCTCTCTCTCTCTCTCTCTCTCTCTCTCTCTCTCTCTCTCTCTCTCTCTCCTCTCCCTCCCTCCCTCCCTCTCCCTCACTCTCCTTTTCCCGTTCCCTTTCCCTCTCTCCTTTCTTCCCTGCCTCACTCCCTCTCCAGAAGCTTAGAAGGTCATTTTTCAATTTATTTTTTTGTTCAGTTTGTATCATATCGTTTGAAACTTGAAATTCAAATCTAGCCTCAAATTTGATTGATTCAAAGAAATAGCTTTGTTGAGCTTGTCAGCCCAAATCTGGATGCTTTCATAAATGGTGGTTGTCGTGTGATATTTGGTTGGGGTTTTTTTTTGGGGGGGGGGGGGGGGTTTGTTTGCTTGTTTTGCTCACTTATGTTCATATTAGAGATCTACAGAAATTTGCTGTATGTATTTGATGATCATAACTTTTTCTTTTGTGTCTTTTTGTTTCATTTCATCTATTCACCAAGAATGTTTCAACATTTCTCTGCATTATTTTTATGTCCTATTGCATGTACCTCATAAACTTTCATTTAGCTCTTGAGCAGATATTCCATAAATTGTACATATTTTTTTTTTTTTGTTGCTTTATTCCAGAGTGAGCGAGCAGAGGACATTTGGAGAGCATTAGACTGCCTATACTCACAGCCAGACCTGCTTATCATAAATCAGCTTTCCTGCCAAGATCTTTTGCAAAATATTTAGGAAAGAAAAGATCATTTACAATCTTTTCAAGATGAGTAGAGTTATAAGACAAGATTCTAAGAGCCAACATTGCTTTAACAATAAGCCTGGTTGCTCTTTTCTGTGTGTGAATTAAATCCCCGGATTATGCAAAGATGATGGAAGACACGGATGCTGTGGATGTGGAGGCAGATCCTGATGGCAATGCCACTGACTATGGCGGCGGCTTTTATTATCATTATGAAGAGGACAATGATCACTCACTGGACAGCAAAAATGTGACTAATCCTCTTCCAGTTCTACCAGTGCGCTTTGGTTCAATTCCAGATGTGTCCGAGTTGAATAGTGACAAAGTGGCGTCGTACTATCCCATTTTTATTTTCCTGGGACTCGTGCTAGTGGTTTGCCTTCTATGCAATCTTGTCGTCTGTTACATTTATCGCTGTCGTTCAAGAAGAGCTACATCAAATTTTTTTGTCATTTTCTTCGCCATTTCCGATCTTGTTTGCTGTATTCTTGGTACTGCTGCTGAACTACTCAACCTTGTCATGCCTTATACGTACAAAGTCAGCACACTTTGTCAGTTGACGGCTTTCCTCAGGTCATTTTTAGTCACTCAACTACCTCTAACGTTAATATGCGTCGCCTACGACTGTTACCGAAAAGTTTGCAGGCCCAATGATGAATTTGGCGTGAAGAAAGCAGGATTCTACTGTGGGATTTCAAGTATCTTTGCACTGTTGTTGTCGATACCAGCATTTTCCACTTATGGAATAAAAGAAGTCTCCACTGAGCATCTGGACGTTAAAGGAACAGCTTGTGCCCCTGATCCGAGTAAACCAGAATGGTTAAATATATTACACTATGTATGCATGTTCTCTCCCTTCACCCTCAGCCTGGCAGTAATGACTATCTTTTATTGTTTGATCGCTCTGTCTGTCTGTATAAAGAAACAAGCAGAAGAGAGAGGAGAGAAACCCAGTCCCTTGAAACGGGAATTTCCAAAGAAGCACACCTTTGTCAGCAAAGAGGACATAAGCTCTTCATCAACAACCTATTGTGATGAACGGTGGGTTCCAAGTCAGACCTCTTCTTCATATAAGCCTGTGTGTAATGACGCTCAAGAGTGCCTTTGAAAGTGGGTACAGGAGTGACGGTGAAGAAAACAAACAGTATGCAGGCAACCTCCAACTCGGGCAATGTTCCCATCATCCCACTTCATGTGAAGAACACAAGACAAGCCTCAATGTTTGCTCTTATTTCCATATTTTCCATTATTTTCATGTTGCCATTTGTTATAGTGTCAATATTAAGTGCAGCCACTAGGGTATTTGAGACTCCTCTGGCGTACGATGCAGATTTAGGTTTCAACTTTAGTGTCTGTTTATACCTTTTAAATTATCACACAAAACCAGTGATGTACTTATTTTTTAACGTGAACTTTAGGAAGGAAGTGAAACATCTCTTCAGCAGAATGTGGGCATTGTGTCAGAGGTCCCCTCCTCCCAGCGAACCGCCTTTGAATCATCCTCCACCTCAGAGAAACGTGGTGCCGCAGTCGTCAACGTCAAGGAATTTTCTGAAGCGAATTGATCAAAGGGGAAAGGTTGAGATGAGCCCAATGTTACAAAGAGGTTTTGATAGTCAGTCTTCTTCCTCCTCTCTACAAAAACCCAGAGATAGATGGCGATGGAATCAAGCTGACTAAGAGGTTACTTAGGTTTTGTACAAGAAGCTCATACTTCGTTGTTAAAATGTGACTTTGTAAGATATCATACATGTCATTTTGAAATGAGTCTACCTTTATATTATTATAGTGTGTACTTAAAAATAAATACGGGTGAGAGTCCATTCAGAGAGTTCAGTATTGGATGGATATATTATGTGTTATAAAAGACTGATTCATCCAAAGATTGAGACTATCATCTTGTGGAAAAACTGCAGGATGGCCGGCCGTCATTATTTTTTGTATGTCCTATATGGGGTTCATTTCTTTTCATCTTTTTTTTTACTCATTTAACATTTTTAGTGTTTCTATTTTGTCTTGTTTTTTTGCTTGAAGTTTTTCTTGAAATTTTCTTGTGGTCTCAGTAGTTTGTGGGCAGTTGGCAGTGCTCCTAGTAGGTCCTACTTCTTTCCTTTCCCTCTTGCATTTATATTTTGTCTCTTGTTGTTTCTCTTGATTCACCCTGACATCATCGCATGTGGTGGACGGGGTGAATTCCAATTAAACAATAAACCCAGTAGTTTATCACCATAATGTCTTGTCACCTTTTTGTTACTTGTGGTGCCTCAACAGAGGTATGACTCCTCCAGGGTTTGTTTGTTGATTATGTCGAGGTAATGCAAGATGGGCATATATATGTTTCCTCAAAGTACATTCATATTTAGGAAAACAAAGGATTAACAGTACAGAGTACTCTTGTGTTTGGATCATTTACACATAGCCTATGACGTGATGGTTCACTTACAAGAATCAACTTGTCATTGAAGAAGTTGAACATATTTTTGGAGGCGACAACTAAAGCATTTTGCTTGTTTACTTGAGGCTGTGGTTGTGGCATAAATCGTGCTCAGTGAGTCCATCTTACAGGAAATACTCTTAAGAACTAACAAAGTTAGTAACTGAGTTATGAAAACATATGGTGGAAAATGAGTGATGGGGTTGGGAGGGGAGGGATGTTTACATTTAATAACTTTTTTATTGTCAGACATACATGATACAGAAAAACAAGAGTGACTCTTCATTTGTGGATTGTATATATATAAAAATACTTTAAATATTAGATGAAAATGACCGCATTCATGTTTTGATTGAACATAATATGTCATCAGGGAAACTAAGAGTATAGAGTCCACGGTAGGAAACTTTAGACAGACTTATGGAAAGAATGAGGGAAAAGTCCCATCAGCTGATTTCTAAAATTTCATTCTAGGCTGTATTATCTTTATAGTTGAGATGACAATCATACTTAATTTATTAGCCTATTACTTTAGGGACGAGATGGTCGTGTGGTTAATGGCATTGCACTGTGACCCAGAGGTACTGGGTTTGAGTCCCTATGAGGCATTTTGTTTTTTTCTTGAGCAAGAAAATTTACTCTAATTGCTCGTTTGATCAACATGGCTGACTCCCGTTGCATCGAGCGTAAGCCCGATGATAGTCTATATTCCTTTCTCTAAAGGAATTGGAATGCCAGGCGCGTCACCTTTTGGTGCATGCGTGGACGGTGATTCCCCCCCCCTCCCCCTTAATTCTGTTTTAGTACCTTTCATGGTTGACAGTTAATGTTTATACAACTGGTGAAGTGATTTTTACCATCTAATGGATTGTGTTTTTCTTATGTGAGCTTAGCTTAAATTATTTCCTCAGAAGACGTTGTCACAAAATCAACTGAATAATCTTTCTCTTACCTCTTGCCTTGTCCTCTATCCATTTCGTAGGAAATTTTATGAAACTGCTGCAGGTTTTGAAAAAACTGTTTTCTTATCTTTTCTTCTTTCTTGTTTTGTTCGTTTAAAGAATTTAGGAATCCAATTTAAGCTGTGTTCCAATGGTGCTCATTTTATTAATGTATGGATTTGGAAGTTTGTAAATTTGTAAGAGTTAAATTAATTTTCAGCCTCATTGCAAATGTATTTCATGTTGATCAAACATGTAATTTTTACTTAATTATCTTCAAGTCTTGGGTTTTTTTCATTTTAAATATTTTATGTGCCTTCCACCACCATTTCTTTAAAATGTAGAATTAAAATGTGCTATTAAGAATGCAAAATTTCGAAAGAAGACTTCTGTATGATGCTGTTGATTGTTACATGTGACAGTACATGTGTTCAAAGAGAGTACATGCATTAATTGGAAGGAACACATTTAATATTATATTTACATGTATGTGTTAAAATATAAAATGTTAAACTTATTTAAACACTGAATGCATGATGGTGTATTAATCGTTATGATTCTGGCAATCCGAGCAGCTGTAAATGTTACTTGATGTATCTGTTATCAAAAGTATTTATATTATCTCTTTTATTTTTTGTGGAAATGTCTAAAATGTTTCATAACACTTTGTGTTTGTGTTTTTTCTGCCTGTAATTTGTTGTGTACTCAAAATGGTCATAGATAAAACTGAAATGTCATGGTGATAAAAACATTTATATGTGAAGGGTTCCATCACAAAACGCTGTATAGACCAAAATTGAAAACAAAATGAGTTAATGCCCCTGTGATATTTCATTTTGATATCTCTACCGATTAACAATTTCCTTTTTTTTCATGCTGCTTGCTTTCTCAATCATTCAGAAAAATCATTTTGCTTGAATCATTCTTGTATATGCCAGATTGAGCCGTTGAAATGTCAATAGATTTATAATCGCTTTAATGACACAAATAAAAAAGTAATAATTTTTTTTGCCACTTCATTTTTCT
Source organism: Doris montereyensis (assembly GCA_037039925.1). Classification (NCBI taxonomy): domain Eukaryota; kingdom Metazoa; phylum Mollusca; class Gastropoda; order Nudibranchia; family Dorididae; genus Doris; species Doris montereyensis. The sequence goes on along the minus strand of JAXRKP010000092.1, from coordinate 113,441 downwards.
TACAATTCACATAAAATTGATTTTTGCAGTATGTAATATCTCACTTTAATTTAATTCTGTTGGTAATTTCAAAGAAAAAGATTTATTTCTATGCTCAGTAGACTTATTACTGAAGGAGAATTTTTTTTTCAAATAAAGGAGGAGAATTTGTATTGCTTTCGTATATTTTTAAATATTATATTTAGTGTTTCGTGAAGATCGCGGGAAAATAGATGTGTAGAATTTTGTGAAATTAAATTGAAATTAAAGCTGTACTTCTGATAACAGTAAATAATTTTGTCTGATTTAAGTCCTTATCACTGATAAACATCCTCTGTGTCCGTGACACATTAAGATAACAATCGTTCATCTGAGACATCATGAACATGAATAACACATCTTTTTACTTTTCTTTATTTCGAAAATTTGGATATATGCGTTATTTGGTGGAACCCTTCATGTGTTTTATTTTGTGTTAGGTATGAGCTTTGTTGGTCAAAACCAGCAAACAATCATGCACAAAAGTTTGTTTATGTCTTTATTTGAGTTGTTTCACAAAAACAATTCATCACCGTCGATTATATCTCAGGTCGTTAGTTATAAGGGCAACATGAATGGTTAGAAAAGTAGTCTCAATTTTAGCTTTTCAATATGCTTCTTTCTTTCCCATTATACCAGTGATAATTAAGTTGTTTTTTTTTATAAAGAAAAGAATTGAAAGACTTAAATAAAATACTTGACTTTTTTTCTCAAATTGTTCATTTGTGTCTCCTAACGACTCATATAAGAATTTATATTGCAAAGACATCTGTCATCATAGAGTTGGGGGTGTGGGGATGTGTACATGTAATTCATTTATAACCGGTGAGCCACTTTCGCATATCTGATTAATTAATATCAACTTCAGAGGTTTGTGGTTTCCTTTACATAAACATTTCTAGCATGCTGTTTTGTGGGGTTCTTTTTTGTTTTGTTTTTATGTAATTTGTTTTTTCATTTTTCCTACATTCCGTGGTCGTCAAAGAATGCCCTCTTTTTTTCCCCATTTTATTTCTGTTTGGTTCCGATACAACTATAAATTCTATCCTCTTTACCTTTTCTTTTCAGTATTAACTTTTAAATGCCCTAAAAAGTTTTTTTGGCTTTTCATATTTCTCTTCTTATTTTTCTTACGTTTTGGAATATTGTTTCTTTTCATTGTTGCAAAAGCCATAATGTTTTAAGAAAGTTGACCTAAATATGCAATCTTTTTATTATTTTAAAAATCTGCCTCTTCCTTTAAGTTGATTGAAATACACACCTTTACAACTGTTAAGGCAGGGTGACAAGAAATTTGTTGGGTTTTTTCGTTTGTTTGTTTGTTTTGGTATAATTCCGTATGTGCCTTATTCTCTTTGAAATTTATTGCTCTTATTGAGGATGTATATGTATGCTGATTTGATCTAAGATATGGTTGCTTATGAGAAAACTCGTGCAAGACAATTACATTTTTAACTTTACTTAAACTGGTTCTCAATCATGCCTCAAGACATTTATTGGAACTGATTTAAATGCCCTCACATTTTTCCAGCCTTGAGGTGTTTTAAGTGCAATGCTACTGGTTGGAAATTAAGCCAACACTACACAATTTTATTCTTGCCGTTTGATGTGTCCTGTGTACATTTTTTTTCAACATTTACCATTGTATTTAGAAAGTAACAGCAAATGCTGACTTTTCCACACCAAGATTTTTTTGACGAAAAAGTTCTAAACTGTTAAAGTAATGCGTAATCTGTGACCCTGTTTGTATTTTGACCGCTTACGTTCAACCAATGTGTCACAGTCACATTTTCAGGTTATATCAGAGTGTATGTTTTAGAAAAACATGGATTATTGGTTTCATTTTACTTAAACTTTCCGTGTGTCTTTTAGCTGAAAAATGAAGGCTATTAAGAAAGACAAATAAGAAATTTTAGGAATTATTGATATCAAAGTTTGGAACGAATAAAAGGGTAATTTTAGATGGTGCTGTAATCATAAATAACAAATGATATTTGTTGTAGTGCGAAATATCACAATAAGTGACAACTCCACTAATAAAGACGTATGCCTGAGGTAGGATCTAGATTCTAGATATTTCTCGTTTGTTGTCTGACGAAGGGTTATACCTGAAACGTCACATGTTTGTTTTGTCTTTATTAGTGGAGTTGTCACTTATTGTCATATTTCGCATTTGACTTCACTCCACTGTGGCTCCTTCGTATTATTTGTTGTAGTGTGATTCTTTTAGTATGATAGAAAGTGGTTCCCCTTTTCTTTTAAGGTATTTGGCAGCTGGAGAAAAGAGCTTACCAAATTTTGTTGTTGCCTTTTTTTGTGTGTTGGTGGGTTTTTGTTTTATTTTGTTTTGTTTTTCATTGCATTTTAAAAAAAATTTATGTTTTTGATTATTCGCAACATTTTGTAAGACTATGTTTCCAATGTTATTGAAAGGTAAAGTTATTTAAGGCTACATGCTTGTATTGTTACAACAGGCCTTGTTAGTAAATTTCACGAATGTCTTTTTTTCTGTCAAAAGAAAAGGTCATGATTTAATGTAAAATCTGAATACAGTTGTATGTGGTTTAAAGAATAAAACACATGAGGAGAAATGAATTTCATATAAAATAAGACAGTTTTCAGAGTTAAGATGTATGTCATTTATTATTGTTTGTAACAACTGAGATTTGGTTCACTGAGTAGTATCACAATTAAATTATTTACAAAAATATCTTTGATAAAGTCATCTTTGAAAGTGAAATAACATCAGGATGTCATGACATAATGTTAAACATGGTTAAATCCTAGCACTGGCGGTTCTGTTTTGATTCCTGGTGTTTTTGTGTATAAGATTTCCCTCTAAATTTTCTGTCATGGAAAAGTCACTTCATCTTAGGGCAGCATTAGGCAGCACTCAGTGTTTTCGGAATGCTTCCAACAAAAATCCCCCCCTCCTCCCCCACACAGACACACACACCCCTTTTACCTGTAAAAATAAAACACACCCCCAAAACAAGTCAAAACAAACAATAAAGCCTGAGACACCTTCCAACTGCCTTCCCTCCTTCCCCATGAGATCCTTAGTACATCGTATGATTATGATGCACATTTTTAACACATTCCTTATTCCTTGTCATTTGAAACGTCATCATTGGTCTACTTATTAAAGTCAATGACCTCGAGGTCACAGCTTTGAATCTTAATTTCACAAGGGTTGATAATGTGTCCGTATCTCGACATATTTTTTGCTTACTTTTCCCAAGTACAAATGGGTATAAACAACAGCTGAGAGGTAAGAGGAATATAAAACAGTAATGAAATAACTAATAGAAAGAATACAGGACAAAGCAGAGAAAATTTGTGGGTGGCCCATCCTTCGTCAGCAGCAAAGTAAGACATAGAAACAAAACAACATTGTTTCTATGTCTTTCTTTTTTTGCTGACGAAGGGTGGGTCATCCGAAAAATTTCAGTTCTGTCCTGTTTTCTTTCTATTAGGCTTTTCATTAGTTTCATATTCTTCTTCACTAGTTATCGGCCTACTGCAGTTTTATTCCTTTTTATCAGCTGTGAGGTAAAGCCTGGGAAAGGCCTATGCCCTATCCAGGGGTTGATCTTTTATTGCTTGTTTGGCGAAATGTTACAGAGGCCAAAATAAGGTTAGAGTGTGGCGCTGGTGGCTGAGTGGCTAGGCTGTCAGATTTGGGATCATGAGATCCCGGGTTCAAATCCTAGCAAAGCTAGTTCCGATGTTGTGTTCCTTGGGAAAGACCTTTAACACATATTTTCCCCACTCAACCCAGGTGCAAATGTGTACGAGAACTAGCTGGGGAGCAAAAACTACATCAGACTAGTGTCCTGTCCAGGAGGTGATTATTACCACCTGTTACATTTCACTATCGAGAAACCGGGATAAATTCCTGCTCTGTGGGTCGTAATGGCCTTGAAGCAACTTTACTTTACTATAGAAACTCTAGGGCTTTGAAGAGACATTGAATATGACTTGAAAGACAGACGAATTAAAGTCAAAAAGATAGATTTACATGCAAAGAGCAAAATAGGAGCCATGATTTCATCAACTCAACTAAAATGAGTTATTTTTGACGACTGATTTGACTACTTTGGCTCCTGGTGCACGGACAGAGAACCATGTATAATTACTATGGCCTCTGAGGTTTTGATTTTAAATTTTGGATATGTGAATTATACAATTCTTTTTCCTTGATAGGAAATAATTTAAATGCTGATAATTTACCCCAATTTGACTGGACATTTTGTATACACATATATTAAAATGAAATGAATTATGTATTGCATTATTAAAGTTGATACAGCCATTTTGTATCTTTAATTATCGTATCAATAACCTTGTTTCATTATTTGTGATGCATGCTTTTCAATACATTAATTAGAAATACAAACAAACCTATGTCTATTTTATTTTGTCTCCAATTTATAATGTGTAAGTATGTCTTTGACGTCTCTCTCTCTCTCTCTCTCTCTCTCTCTCTCTCTCTCTCTCTCTCTCTCTCTCTCTCTCTCTCTCTCTCTCTCTCTCTCTCTCTCTCTCTCTCTCTCTCTCTCTCTCTCTCTCTCTCTCTCTCTCTCTCTCTCTCTCTCTCTCTCTCTCTCTTTCTCTCTCTCTCTCTCTCTCTCTCTCTCTCTCTCTCTCTCTCTCTCTCTCTCTCTCTCTCTCTCTCTCTCTCTCTCTCTCTCTCTCTCTCTCTCTCTCTCTCTCTCTCTCTCTCTCTCTCTCTCTCTCTCTCTCTCTCTGTTCTCTCTTCCCTTGATCTTTTGTATTGCAAAAACTGATTAAACATTCTTCATCCCTCATTCTATTTAGACTGATGACTCTCCATCCTTGTTTTCATGGGGTTGTCCTATTTTGGTTTGTTCTCTAATTATTGTGCTTCTGTTTTTGTTTATTTGTGTGTGTGTGAGCTACTCTTCTCAGATATCTGTTTTAGATTCATGTTTCATAAGAGAAAAAAGAGGATTGTGGAGCAAACAACTGTTTTGTAAACTTCTGTTGTAGTTGCTTTTTGAGTTTTTAAAGATATTTCTTCATGAAGCCTGCCCTAGAGTTAATTATTACTCCTAAATATTAAACCCTTTCTCCTTGTTCCGTTATTTATGTCCCCAATTTAAGATATTTAAAAAAAAAAGCTCTACTTATTAACAATACATGGTCTTCATACTTCTTGTACTTAATTTATTATTCAACTTATTCACAGGCAGTTGGTGGGCGCTGTTTGTAGGTCTTACTTTTTTCCTTTCCTTCTTTTTTTTCACTTATCTTTCATCTTGCTGTTTCCCCTTAATTCACCCTGAGATTACTGCAATGGTGAACGGGGACAATTTCAAAGAAACAAACAAACGAAAAAAACGTATTCATACTGTATTGGAGTGGCAGTGAAAAGTAGCTGTATTCCAAAGATATAAAAACATGAAAATAACAGGGATGGGCATGTCAGCAGCATTTGGCACCATCGATAGACATAGGATGTTAGTATTGTTAGGTATTTTAGAAACCATCATCGAAGAGGATGAACTGAGAATAATTGGGTTCCTGCTCAGCAACACTATGATAATAATACGGACAAAGATCAAGCGGGGACACAGAACAAAACCTTTCGAAAGCAATGGCAGGCGGTTGACAGGTGTTACTGACTTCTACGTCAAAATGCTTTCCTGTCACTTTTACTTTTACATGTCTTGGGGCTTGTTTAGTTCATTGATATGGAGCTCTATAATTTAAAAATATTTGTATGATGAATGAATGTGCATTGTTCTTATTCATTACTTCATGTTCGATCATTTTTAAAACTCCATATATTTTTTTTAGATGTATGAGGCATTTAAATGTCAAATGACCTACATCGCCTCTGAAAAGATGTGATATGATATATAGCAGCACAGGAAAATGATCGGGCGGAGGGATGAGAGAGAAATATGTAAGTGTAACTATTAGCGAAAGTGGCTTTACCAAGATACAACGTCAGGTCTAGCAAAACTTAGAATTTGGATCCACGGTCTTACTACTGTCACAAGTCCACTCCCATCTCCAGACCTACCGAATGGTAGGCGGTTGATTGATGGTAGGTCCTGCTTCTTTTCCTTCCCTCTTTCATCTATCTTTCACCTTGCTGTTTCCTCTTGAATTCACCCTGAGATCACCGCATATGGTGGATAAGGTACATTTGAATACATTGTACAACAATTACAACGTACCGAATGTGCGCTGCATGGATTGGTGTTTAACTTAAGTGTGGAGTAACTATTTTTTAATGCTTGGTAATGGAAGTGGAAATGAAGTTAGGACATCCAGCATACATATCATTTTCATTTCTGATTATTAACCTGCATTTTTCAATGAATGAATTTCTCAACAACACAGTTAGACTACCTATATCGCTTTATGACTAGATCTGAGAGTTAAATAAATTGCGTCGAGTACAGAGTAGGTGTCGCTGGTTATTGAAAAACTTGATTGAAATTGAAAAGATGATACAATGTGACGGTTTGAACATGCTGAGTAATTACTAATAATATACATACTACCCTTGGTATTGTGTTTGAAAATGAAAAATTTGAACCAAAGCCCCCAATTCAAACAAAAAAGAAAGGGAAAAGAAAATGTCTTTTTTGTTGCTCAGTCATTGAAATTTTATGTTGAATTTGTATTTCTCTTTGCGATGGGGTTGTAGTTAAGGCATTTAAGACTGGCGAACGCACAGCACTGCCATTAGACCCAGTCACTCTTAATTTAACATTTTCATTAGTACGCTCGTACTCGTGCTCGTGTTTTCGTTTGCTTTTTAAAATCCAAAAATAAACAAGGCAATCGACGATTGAAGCAATCGTTGTTTATTTATTTATTTATTTTTTTTTTAAACCATAATGAAAAGAAAATAGTTAACAGACATTAGAAATAAAGTATATTGCACAAACTGTACACAGGGCTAAAATCACGTTGCAGCCACAAGGGCGCTTCACCAAGACCCGTTTAGAATTTTTTTTTTTAATCCTTTGACCTGGAATGCTTACACATAAAGATTTATTAAGAGGAGGGACTCATGCCCACAGAGATATCACAGCCGGAGGTCCAGCAAACGGAAGTACACGAACAATAGAACAAGAGTGTATCTGTTTCGCGTATTCTGATTGAAAGCCCCGTATCGTCGTGCAAATAAAGGGGCTCTTACCTGGGGGACCTGAGACTCGTGTCAGTGCATTATTCATTATTGCAACAAAAGCATGACTCGGAATGGAGACGAAAGCATTAACTCGCTGTCCAATTATAATGTCAGCGGCCTTCTTATGAAAGCCAACGGGGAGTACGTACTGTATTGGCACCATGACATGGCACGGTTTTCCATTACCGGAATAGTAAGAATATATATATATTTGTAATACTATAGATTAGATACATAACATGCAACGTATGTCTTATGATACATGTCTATAATATATAATATGTTATGTTGCCTATGCCCCGGGTTCGATTCCTGCTACCCTGGCAATGACAAAGCTAGATCCGACGTTGTGTTCCTTGCGAAAGACACTCAACACGCATTTCCCCCACTCGACCCAAGTGCAAATGGGTATAATCACTAGTTTGGGGGTAGAAACCTGCGTCAGATACGCGTCCTGTCCAGGAGGTAATTATTAACACCTGTTCTGCTTTACGCTATAGAAAATGGGAGACGCCCCAGCTCTTCTTTAGTATGTATGTCCATGTCCTCTTCTTTCTCCTTCTTCTTCTTCTTCTTCTTCTTCTTCTTCTTCTTCTTCTTCTTCTTCTTCTTCCTTCTTCTTCTTCTTCTTCTTCTTCTTCTCCTTCTTCCTTCTCTTCTTCTCCTTCTTCTTCTTCTTCTTCTTCTTCCTTCCTCCTTCTTCTTCTTCTTCTTCTTCTTCTTCTTCTTCTTCTTCTTCTTCTTCTTCTTCTTCTTCTTCTTCTTCTCTCTTCTTCTTCTCCTACTCCTCCTTCTCCTTCTCCCTTCTTCTTCTTCTTCTTCTTCTTCTTCTTCTTCTTCTTCTTCTTCTTCTTCTTCTTCTTCTTCTCCTCTTCTTCTTCTTCTCTTCTTCTTCTTCTTCTCTTCTTCTTCTTCTTCTTCTTCTTCTTCTTCTTCTTCTTCTTCTTCTTCTTCTTCTTCTTCTTCTTTCTTCTCCTTCTCCTTCTTCTTCTCCTTCTTCTTCTCCTTTCTTCTTCTCCTTCTCCTTCTCCTTCTTCTTCTTCTCCTTCTTCTTCTTCTTCTTCTTCTTCTTCTCCTACTCCTCCTTCTCCTCCTTCTTCTTCTTCTTCTTCTTCTTCTTCTTCTTCTTCTTCTTCTTCTTCTTCTTCTTCTTCTTCTTTTTCTTCTTTTCTTCTTCTTCTTCTTCTATCTCTGCCAGCGGGTCAGATCAGGATGCGGATTGTCTCCATGAAGTGCATGTTCTTTTACAGACTCTCCATATGGCCGTAGAACTTTTCTTCCAGAGGTATTTTGCCCGGCCATATCACTGTGCTATCTGGATGTGTGGAGTGGACACTATTGGAGAACATGTTCACTATTCGGGTGGAGCGCTCCACACTCACACTGAGTCACACCCATCTGATTCCCCAACTTTCAAATAGCTATACATAATGTTGATGGAGACGATTGTGCCAGTCTTGAATCTGAATAGTTTGAAATAGTGTGACCTGGGACTTTCTGTCAAGTCGGTGAATGTTGTTTTTTGTGGGTTTTTTTTGGTGTGTTTTTGTTTTGTTTTGTTGTTTTGTTTTGTTTTTTTTGTTTTTTTTTTGGGGGGAGGGGAGGGGTTATAGTTAAAGCTACTGTCCATGTCTTATAATATAACATATTTATTACATTGTATTTTATGATGGTGTTTTAGTACACGTTTCTTCGAAATGTTATAGTTTCACTTTTAACTTTAATAACTGAAAGGTAAAACAATAAACTCTAAATCCTGATTATCGGCTTATTTCATTACCACAAAGTAGTAAACCTAATAACAGTACACATGTACTTGAACCAATCAACTAACTATACAATAACTCTTGAAGGAGAAGAAGTAGAACACTACGATTCAATAACTGTATTGGAAATTTCCACGTACAATTTGAAAGTCAATCATTTCCAAATATGATACTATTGCTACCCAAGAGAAGTAGAAGCCATTGGTTATGATGATAATAACGTACCGCCCGCAGTACCGGTGTATGCCTGGTTACTGGTATGTCATAATCCATGTTTCGATATTGTACTTCATCTATAAATTATTTGCATATGCCCGTGTACAGCAAAGTACATTATATTTTTAATGGTGTGCCCCCCCCCCGCCCGCCCCCCCACCCACCCACCTACTCCCCTTTCCCCTTTCAGGCCCATCTGCCACGGGGAGCTTTTGCCATGACATGGAACCTTAGCGTGCGTCATGTTTCAATGTGTACACAAGACCCCGCCCGAATCCAAACTTTCGTCCATATCCAATTGGAAAAAATACGGAGCTGTTTCTTTTTTAGCTTGCCAAGCAGGAGGGATTTTCATTTATTTGTTATGTTTTGTTTGTTTGTTGTTTTTGTTGTTGTTGGGTTTTTTTTAATGAAAAAAATTGGAACTTGATATAACTATGTCCTATTCATGCTGAGATTTAAACCGACCGTGAACTTTGAACTTGCCAGTTTGCGAAACCACCATCATGCATTTGGACATCTGATGGTACCCCGAATGGAAATTCAGTTTTAATTATTGAATGATTGTCATGTTGTTGCAAGTTGCAAACGTTACTTATTATGTAACATGAATGAATAATAAAGTATTACATGTAATAAATAAATTAATTAATTAAACTATTAATGGATCAAATAACAGAAAATTTATTATTAATAGATCCGTCCATCATCGTCATCGTCTCTTTCTTGATTTCAATATTACATAGAATTTTGAATACACCTCTGTAATGATACTAAAAATGAGAAGAAGAAGAAAAACCCAACGCAAGCAAATGACTATGACTAATACAAAATCCCAACAAAACCAGATAAAGGAAGGAATTAAATGCCAATTAAAACAAATGGGTGCACCGAGACACATCAGAGAAGGGGTGTGTTGTTTTGTCATTGTTGACTTGGTGGTACAACCGCGATAAGAACGCTGGGCCCAGCGACCCATCAACGTGGGTTCACTGTGTCAACACGGAAGCAAGTGCCGCCCACACAGTATAGTAGTAGGTCCCGATATGACCTCATTGTAATTGTAGATCTACTTAAATGTAATTAATTATCTACGTCTATAAATTATTCTAGAAGAAAACCCAAACGAATGAAATATGCATCAACTTTATAAGCACCATATCAATAGAGACGATAGGTCAATTCATTATCAATATTATGGAAAATTAACAGCAGTGAGACTGTCTTTAATAGTGTTTTGTTCTACAAATACATTATGCAGCGATATTGCTGTGTTATAAATATCATCATCATTATTACAGGACATATTAATATATCATGATGCTCAAAATATATTATTGTTTCAATCTGATTCACCAATTGTTATTACATTATTAACCTTAATAGATTTGTTACTTTGCCTGTTGTTTTGTTTGATTGTTTATTTGCCTGTCTATATCCTGGTCGATTGATAACTGTTTGCGTGTGTGTATGTGTGTGTGGATATATTTTAGCGAAAAGATGTACACTTGTACATGAAATGATACATGTATTTACTTAGGCTTCATAATGCAGATGAATTAATAACCCAACACCAAATACGACAAATTTAACGATAACACAGTAACAAAGACCGCTCTGGGGAGAAAAAAAAGAATTAAAACTAAAGAGATGAAAGAAAAAGCAAGAAAGAGAAGACACGCTAATATTTCCTGTCAAGATGAAAAGTTCTTTCAATGCCGTTACAGCCCATAAAGTGGCGACTTATCCTGACCACTATAGCCAGGAGGGGGACTCGGTAGTCCAGGGGGAATGTGTCGGCCTCTCAACCAAAAGGTAGTGGGTTCGAGCCCCACCAACGGTTGAAAGCATTTCTCGATTTTTTTTTTCTGGACAAAATCACCCCACCTCCCCCTCCCACCCTTGTCCAGACAGGTGGATCGATACCTAGTCCTATCGGAGACATGATAAAAATGGATGTCTCCGTGGGCAGATTACAACACTCATCAGTGCACGTTAAAGATCCCTTGGCTGTTTAGAGGGCAGTTTAGGCACAATTAAAAATCCTACCAAAAACCCCGAGATCACCATAGTTGTGGATGTAGGTAAATCAAATCAAATCAAATCAAACTATAAATCCAGGATTGGAACATGTGACTACGTTTGCCTTCAGATCTAACGCTAATCTGTCGCATATTTTTTACTACCCATCGGTGTGCTGGTACTCATTTGCAACATGATCAAGTGGGGAAATGGGTATGAAGTGTCTTTCTCAAAGGACCACAACGCTCAACCTATGATTACAAGGTTTCGAACCAAGAACCTCAAGACCCCTAGTCTGACTACATATATTCTAGACTATTGATACCATATCGTGAAATTGAATAAGTGTATAACACATTATTGTGTGTGAAGTAATCAAAGCGCAAGGCATTTCTCGATACACATATAGCGATGAACAGGAACTACGTGTAGGCCAATTACTAATGAAGAGGAACATAAATAGAAATGAATGGCCAAATAGATTTTTGTTTTTTATATTAGACCAGTGGTGCGACGACTCATCGCACAATTTCCATCCCATATCAACAACAAGAAACAAAGAAAGAAGATAATAAAAAAAGAAGAAAAATGAACCCAGTAAAATAAGTCGTGTGTGTGTGTGTGTGTGTGTGTGAGAGAGAGAGAGAGAGAGAGAGAGAGAGAGAGAGAGAGAGAGAGAGAGAGAGAGAGAGAGGGAGGGAGAGGAGAGAGAGGGAGGGGGAGGAGAGAGAGGGAGAGAGAGAGAGAGAGAGAGAAGAGAGAGAGAGAGAGAGAGAGAGAGAGAGAGAGAGAGAGAGAGAGAGAGAGAGAGAGAGAGAGAGAGAGAGAGAGAGAGAGAGAAATAAAGTGCAATTATTCATTTTGATTTGAAACTTGTTTTATGTCTCTATCTTCCTCGTTTCCACTTCTTAGTCCTCTTTAGCTCTTCTTTGTTTCCTTTTCTCTTTTCTCTCCCTCTATCTCCCTCCTTCCCTCATTACCCTCTCTCCCTCTTTCTCTCTTATGACTACTTTTTGGTACTTTTTTCTTTATTTAAAAAAATCTTTTATTCTTGTTTCTTGTTGTTACGAGGCTTGCTCTATGATGGAAATTGTGCGCGATGGGTCATTGCAGCAATGATTGGCACCATTAGTTCCGTTCACCCATCGTTTAGTTTCTAATGTTCCTTTGTCACCTTGTTGCTGATGGAGGATGCGCAGCCCAAAGATTTCTCTGTCTCGTCCGTTTCCTAATGTTTGATGGCCCATAAAGAGCCAAGCGTAACTAGGGCTTATCTTGGTATCCATGGCTACGCCCCCTGATCTTTTCAAGTAATCACCATTGAACTCAAGTGAATGCCAGCTCTGTAAGCCAAAGCAAAACAGAGGTAGAGATAGAACAGTCAGCACTGTTCAAAGAAGAACCGATGGCTGTGAGACCATATGAAGGAGGGATTGTTATATACAATTAACAATATTATACATCGATATCTTTATGGACCATCAAGACTTACTCCGCCAGAGTTTCAAAGAGCCACAACCATTTAATTACTACAGGTATATTAGGCGAAATATGACAATAGAAAGTGACAACTCCACTCAAAAACACGTGACGTAACCCTTCGTCAGACAACGAGAAAATATTTAGAATCTAGATTTAATTCCGGCATCTGTGATGTCAGAAGAAAAACATAAAGGAGAAAGAAAGAAAGAAAAGACAGCGATTTAAGAAGTAAAAGTAACACTGTAACAGTGAAGAATATGTGTCCCGGATAGTAGTATGACAAAGAAGATGACTATAGATCTAAATATATTAGCAATATTCAAAAAAAGATGAATAACGTAAACAACAGAGATATGTGGCAATGTGAACTATCTGTTGTAATAATGGAGACCACAGTGGAGTGAAGTTATTAGTGACAACTCCACTAATAAAGACAGAGCAAAACACGTGACGTTTCGTCAGACAACAAACGAGAAATATTTAGAATTATTGTCACTTATTGTCATATTTCGCCTTTTTCACACCACTGTGGCTCCTTCGTATTATTCACAACTATTTAGATAATTCACATTGCCACATATCTCTGTTGTTTACGTTATTTATCTTTTTTGAATATTGCTAATATATCTAGATCTATAGTCATCTTCTTTGTCATACTACTATCGGGACATATTCTTCACTGTTACTAAGTGTTACTTACTTCTTAACATCGCTGTCTTTTTCTTTCTTTTCTTTCTCCTTTATGTTTTTCTTCTGACATCACATTGTGTGATGCCGGAGGTATTACTTAGATCTAGATTCTAAATATTTCTCGTTTGTTGTCTGACGAAGGGTTATACCCGAAACGTCACGTGTTTGCTCTGTCTTTATTAGTGGAGTTGTCACTTATTGTCATATTTCGCCTTTGACTTCACTCCACTGTGGCTCCTTCGTATTATTCACAACTATTTAGATAGTTCACATTGCCACATATCTCTGTTGTTTACGTTATTTATCTTTTTGAATATTGCTAATATATCTAGATCTATAGTCATCTTCTTTGTCATACTACTATCGGGACATATTCCTCACTGTTACTAGTGTTACTACTTCTTAACATCACTGTCTTTTTCTTTCTTTCTTTCTCCTTTATGTTTTTTTCTTCTGACATCACATTGTGTGATGCCGGAGGTATTACTTAGATCTAGATTCTAAATATTTCTCGTTTGTTGTCTGACGAAGGGTTATACCCGAAACGTCATGTGTTTGCTCTGTCTTTATTAGTGGAGTTGTCACTTATTGTCATATTTCGCCTTTGACTTCACTCCACTGTGGCTCCTTCGTATTACAGGTATATTAATGATGGCATAGGTTTCTGCTCTATGGCCGACGAAATTGAAGACTACATCAAGTCTGTCCAAACATTCAATCCGGCCATACGCTATACCTTCGAAATATTTACACTCCAAGTGACTTTTTCTGACATCAGGGTGATCTTGCCGAATTGATCAATCACCACCTCTATGTACTATAAGGATACTGATAGCCATAGTTTACCTTCCGTATTAATCTTCCCATTCTCTCTCCTGCAGGAATTCTATGCCTTTCGTCTAAATGAATGCGTTGTCGTCGTCTCTATCAGGATGGCATTGACTTTGCAGAGTAGGCTGAGAGAATGAGATACGTACCCCTTCCCACACAGGCATCCACATAATATGTTGAGGAAGTGGTCTCCACATCCTTCCCCAACAGTGAACTTAATTAAAATCACTTCAGGCTTCACCTGTACCAGCAGTAACGTCGTTCACACCATCTCTTGTATACGATGTCTTATGGGATGCAGTGGGGAAGCTGGCATTCGCTTAGCCGACCGTTTTACCAAAGACCATATAAACTATATTTTATACAGTCTTTGGTTTTACCCAACATCTTAATGCCATCAGAAACCGTAACTCCAAACCTGTTCCCTCCCACTTGAACTAAATTGACCATCAAGGTGTCAGTGATGTCCGTCAATGTTATGACACATGGCGCGGAACAGGTGGAATAGGGCCCCATCAGCCAATATGGTACTTGTATTTTCATGGTCTTAATAGCAAACTGCAGTACCGCTAGTCAATTGCAACATTAATACCATTTCTGTGTTTGACACCCCCCTCTCTCTCTCTCTCTCTCTCTCTCTCTGAATACTATGATCCTTCTCCATTTCTCTCAGACTTGGACACCCCTCTCTCTCTCTTCTCTCTCTCTCTCTCTCTCTCTCTCTCTCTCTCTCTCTCTCTCTCTCTCTCTCTCTCTCTCTCTCTCTCTCTCTCTCTCTCTCTCTCTCTCTCTCTCTCTCTCTCTCTCTCTCTCTCTCTATTATGACTAGTTATATTTGGTTTTCTTTTGTTTTATCTTTAACCTTCATGTATTGTTATTATGTATTGTTATTATGAGGCTTGCTCTGTTGAAGAAAATTACGCGATGGGTCATTGCATCATTGGCTACTTCTCGGCACCATTAACATTAAATGTTCCATTCAACATTACATGTACTTATTGTTTCTAAATCTTTATCTTTCTTTGTTGCTGACGAGGGTGGGCCGACCAAACAAAATCTATGTTCTGTTCCGTTTTATATCCTTTAGGCCTTTAATTCTATTTCATATTCCTCTTCACTTGTTATTATAGTGGTGAAATACTGTTTTGTTTTGCTTTTGTTTGTTGTTGAAATATTTGGAGGGTGCAATGGTGGGAGTTTCTATAAGAAACCCCCCCCCCCCCCCAAAAAAAAAAAAACCCCCAAAAAAACAACCCAACCCCCAACACAACAGCATGAAATCCTCCAATAGTATACGAACCCCTTCTCCCACCACCCCCCCCCTAATCAAAAAGAAAGAGGGAAGAGACAGCTAAAAAAAAACAACCGAAGAAAAGAAAAGAAAACAGAAAAAAGATGAAAAAATGAAGGAGGCTGAACGTGGGTGTTTTTAAGCTGGAAACCCTAAACCACAAGATCCAGCCCACAAGATCAAACAGTCCTTCGGATTGAGTTTGAAGTCTGTTATGTCCCCGAAACTGGGTCGCTCTCCTTTTTTGTTGGAACAGGCCGTAGATTACAATAAGAAAGGTCCGCCGTCGTGAATAGGATTTGCACTGTGCTGGGGGACATAATAAGACTGATACTACTTAGGGAGTGGGTGTTTTTCTTGTGGGGACTCTCCCATCCTCTACTCTTACCTAGATCTAGTCCCCAACTTTGGCTTAAGGCTCATAGAGATAACAATGAATGACAGAACTAATAGTCATAACACGCTTAATGGGTCATTCAACTTACGCAAAATGCCAACCGCCCACCTGCCTCCCCCCCCCCCTCTCTTTCGTTCTTTCTTTCTTTCTTTCTTTCATCCTGTCTGGGGTTTTTTCTTTTTTCTTTCCTAAAACTATTCATTCCACATCACCACATACATTTTGCTCTCATCTTTTTCACCTGCTTCTGTCTCTTTACATTAGGCTAGTCTTCCATTTTTTCAAGGGGCTCGGTAGTCCAGAAGGTCGTTGGTTCAAGCTCCGACGATTGCAGAATTTAATCGAGTTTTTTTCCAAGTAAAACCTATCCCCATGGCCCAGGTAGGCGGGTCGACACCTAGTCCCATCGGAGACGGACGATGAAAAAGAGGTCCCGTGGGCAGATCGCACCACTCTGTGCACGTTAAAGATCCCTTGGCTGTTTGCAGGGCAGTCTGGGCAAAATTTAAAATCATACCAAAATCCTTGAGCTCACCTTAGTTGTGGATGGGATAAAATCAAATCAAATCAAAATCCCTTTTCTTCATTTCAGACCCGTCAAAAAACATAGCCGACGTTCTTTTCCTTACCACTTTTACACCCCATCCGCCTTTCCCCGTGCCAATCCACCCCTGTCTCCCATCTATATGACAGACTGTAGTAGGCATCATGGTTATTATAAGTTATTGGCGGTTGACATACGTAATGCTGGCTTCACGAAACTGCCGCCAACCCACATCTTTTGTCACTACATAATACATTATCAAGCCCCACCCCCTCCCTACATGTACTCTATTATTCTCACTGCTTGTTCCTCTCCCCACCCATTTTCACGCTGTCTCTGTCTGTCTGTCTTCCTATTTATGTGTCTGTCAGTCTGTCTTCACCCCCTCTCTCTCCTTATGTCTATTTGTTTGTCTGGGTCTGTCTGTCTATTTGCGTGTATGGTTATCTCTGTCTGTCTGTCTGTCTGTCTGTCTGTCTGTCTGTCTGTCTGTCTGTCTCTCTCTCTCTCTCTCTCTCTCTCTCTCTCTCTCTCTCTCTCTCTCTCTCTCTCTCTCCCTCCTTCTCTCTCTCCCTTCGTCTTTGTATTATGATAAATCATTATCTTTATCAATCAGTTTTCATTTTCAAGTGACTTTTCTGTGCTTACCTTTATCCCCTGGACCTAGATCTAACTTTCAATTTCCTTCTCAGTTTGTCCAATTGCTCTCTAGAATATAGAAAGAGAAACAAACGAGTCAATTATTCCGATTTTGTCGCCTCTCTTACCATACCCCCGACCCCACCCAGAGTTTCTCATAAAAACATATCTTGTCATGTATGGCAGAGTGATTAACGTTTTGTTTTCTATTCGGATACAAATCGTTATTGAAGTGTGAATACATTTCGTCCGTTTAAGAAAATGATTTGTCTTTTTGTTCTATTATGCGTTGAATAACTAAGAAAATGTCAGGTTAAGCCACAAGTGCAGAGACCGTCATATATGCACAATGCATGAATGTACATGTACCCCACACGTGGTAATTTAGCTTTTGTACCCTACGCACCGACTAACCTCGATTTCTTGATTATTATGAAAAAAGGAAAGTAATGCGCCCACGCCCATGTCATGGGATTTCCAGCGCTCAGAACGAGATAATTGCTTTGATGTGAAACTTAAACTGCCGTTTCTGGCATGCTCATGAAATGGGGGAAAATGTTGTTAGTGAGATTGCATTTAACTTAATGATCATTGTAAATGAGAATAACCCTGCTACTCACGACTGCGTTGATTAACTAGTTGTCATGGGTAGAGGGGGAAATCACAAAAAGGGAAATGTCCACGATCACGGAGAAACACATAATAAAAAATAACTTAAATAACTTTAAAAAAAAAAAAAAAGAAACATACATTATGACAAAAGTAAGAAAGAATAATACAGACACAAACAAAAATGCAAACAAATTGAGAGACGAACTAGATCTATGACAGAACAAATCCCAATAGGTCTATTTATTAATATTTCTTATCAAAACAAACTGATGATACCGGTACTTGAAACACAGTATAAAATCCACTTTACAACAGGCCCTTAAATGGGGCCAGAAATATTCTAGTTAAGCTCTTTTATTTTGGGTTGTATGTGTTACATTGTTTTCCCCTGCACCAGGTTTAGGAATGTTACCATCGTGACACAGAACGTCACTGGCGTCGTAGAGGAGACGGTCATTTACAGACTCTGCGTGTAAAGTTTAAAACTCTTTAACCATTTCACAAAAGAGCTCTTTAATTGTGAAGACTATTTTTAGTACGTTAGTCTGTCTGTCTCTGTACTGCAACAGTGTTTAATGTAAACTTTTCGGTGACATGGCTGCCAAAACCAAATATTTACGATTAGAATCAGAGATTGACAATGTCGTGTCGAATCCAAATGGACAAAATCCATCGAAATAGCAAAGCAATATACTGGAAAAAGCTACGCATTTGGATTTAGGTCTGCCAGTTTTTGTGCATATTTGTAAATTTGATTGTTCCCAACCCACATTTCATGTATTGTTGGTCTGAATTTCTAGACTAGATCTAGATCTAAAACTAGATCTAGATCCAGATTAAATTGGGAGTAATAAAGTTAAAGGCAGGAAGGGGACTTGGAAACACGCCAGGGGAGCTTCTGTTTCTTTTAATGACCCCCTCCTCTCCATTTACTCCTCAAGAAGATGATAAAACTGGAAAACAGAACTAGAACCAACAATGGGTCATGGGGTCCATTTTTATTATCCTTGTTATGATTGCCCATCATTAGAAACAAGGCAAAAAGAGTACAGTAGTACACATGTATATTTGACTTTAGAACATGCTGTCTGTTTCGTTTGATACAGGGAGGCAAGATTATAAGACTGGGAAACAAGGCAGAAACAACTTAACAAGATATAAATCTATGGCTGTCATTGGGATCCGTATCCCAATAGTGTGGGTGTTTTATTCGGACCCGTGTCCCAATAGTGTGGGTTTTATTCGACCCGGGTTTTATTCGACACACAGTTCTAGAATCTATGTCTAAAAATATATTTTTTAGAGAATTGAAGTTGAAGACACGTAATTTCAGTTTCAATCGTAGCGAAGCAAGGCCATCTTGACGTCCTCGAGCGAGTCGACTTCTATTTCTAGCGGTCATATTTCGTTCCGGAAAAAGTAAATGGAAACCTTTCATACCTTCCGATGAACTCATTTCGGGAGCACTGGTCGTGATTTTTATTACCTATTTTAAGCATTTTTTAATAGGTAAATATCCCAGTAGGTGCTACACTACGTTATTAATGTTACGGGTAGGCTACCGGGAAAGTTATTGGATTTTGGGACATGGGCGGTACCGGCACTTAAACAATAGATCTAATAATATTGTTCTGGGCATGCACGGTTTAGGTTAGGTTATGACGTCATTTTACATATATATATAAATAGTCCGTGTCCTAATAGGCCCAGCGTGTCCGAATAGTGTGGATGTTTATTGGGACCGGGTCCAAATAACCACTTCATAAATCTATAGGGGCCCCTAATGAAAATTTGATAAGGCAGGTTTCACAAAAATGGGACCCAATGATAACTTGAACTCTTCAATTAATCTTTCTCAAAGTCTAATTGATGAATCTTCTTAACGTTTGGTCCATGTATAGCTTTGACATCGCAGATATAAAAAACATAATATTGTGAAATTTGCTTTCCATTTGTGTGTTTTGTGAATATTTTTTGGGAGCGAAACGTCAGCAATTGAGACGGGCGGCATTTCCCTCTTTTTAATACGTCCTTTTTCACCTTAAGGTAGGTGAGGTCAACAACCTTTTATTCTGTTTTCTTTAATTCCATGTGAAAGAGAATTGTTCAAAGAAAATTTGGCGAGTTCTAAATTTTGTTTATCTTTTGCAGTGATCACGTGAGGCAGGTTTCAGATTTTCGTTATTATGTAACAACTGTGGTCTACAAATGAACACACAGTAAGAGCTGGAAAAAAACAGTTGAAAAATACGTAGAAGCGCCGTTTTATGTTCTGGAGTGAAAGAAAACATACTCCTCATTACATATATCCTGTAAAAGACACGAAAAAATCATAGGTAGCTCTAAATGAGAGTGAGAATACCATGAGACTACTGTCAATCTGCAAAACCTTATGGTCAGACAAAAAATATTTTTTTTCGATCTGAGATCTAATAACGATGATATTGCGTCGAGCTATTTTCCCGTAGTTCATCTCATGTAAGCCTGTTGAAAAATCATGAAATTTTTGTTTTTAAATTGTCCGGTTGATTTTGCGGAATATTTTGTCTTTGGATGCCCCTTACGGCCATGGCTGACGGCATGCGCTTACGTTAAAAGAAAAATGTAGACGATGATTGGCCATCCCAAAGGAGACTGATCAGGTTAGATTTGGAGACCGTTCAGGTTAGATTCGGTTGCATTAAAGATTCAGAAATATCATTCAGTCTCGGTGTAAGGTCGTGGTTTGGGGGGGGGGGGGGGGGCCTTCATGATAAGGAATTGTGGATAGATTTCTTCAGTCTCATCTCTGAATATAGATCTAAGCGATACTGACAAGTTCAAATTTGTCCTTCTTTAATTTTTTGCCGCTAAACCATAAAATTACCTAGAATCCTTTGCAGAGGTTGCTTTCACTTTCAATTCCAGGAGTTTTTCATGTGACTGAATGTGACTTTTTGACTGAGAAACGGGACAGGGTGACAAGAGGCTGACACTTTGAGATTGAAACATGGAATCTGACAATAGAGACTGACAGTGAGATATGAGACAGAGGTCAACCTTTCTGTTTGCATTACATGGGACTGACATTAACCATAGCACTAGGTTTCAGATACGGTTGGAAGTCAAGCATTTTTTATTTGTATTTTGTACTTGTATATTTGTAAGCATGCAACTCAGTAAGGTAAATCAATTTACATAGAATTACATGCATGCTTTGTAATTATAAATGAAACATTTCCCAGAAAGACCCAACAAACTTGAAATTATTTAATTTACTACAGTGGATGCTGCATCGGATAAGTCGACGTTGCATAAGTCAATTTGTATCAAATCAATGTTTTTTTAAGGTCCCATCCCCACACATTTTCTTATTTAATAAATAACTATATTTAAGTCGTATATCGACTTTAAAGTAACATGCCTTTCAAGTCAATCTTTTCACGGTATGCAGACGGTAAAATGAATGAAAATACGATTGCACATATTATATATAAGTCATGTTTCAATTTCAATGGCATCTACAGCCACTGACCCCACAGCTGAAGAACACGATCGACGCAACATGTAGATCTACCTGTATTAATGATTATTAAACGCCTCCACTAGCCCTCACTCTACATCACAAGATTCAATAGCGCAAATTAATAAAATCTGCTCAAGTGTTGGTATATGGCTGGCCATATTGCCTGTTGTCTGTCTCTCCTTTCTCCTAATCAATCATACCTAGTTGCGACTGTATCAGGCAGAGTAAAAACGGGCGGACGGGGTGCTGGCTACCAATAGCTATGAAATATTATATTATGTCGAGTGGATGTACAACATATTGTCAGCATTGAGATGTGACTATTGCGATTGAGGAGAAAGGGGGAGGGTGAGAGTATTATACCTCCTTCTTTGTTCAACACGCTGTGTAATATAGTCGTCATACATCACACGATGTTGATGCAGTACAACCTGTACTACTGCACTTTGTGGGGGGAAAGGGTAGAAAAAAGGTGGAGATGCCAAGGATCTTACTCTTACCCAATCAGTGTGTACCTGCCATCGGCATTCATATTATTACTATCTCCATGAAGCACTTGACAAAACAGACGATGAGTTTAAAATTGAAGCTTGAGATCTAATCGCATGCGTGGTCTTACTCTTGCTAATACTATTCCATCATCGCCACTTCTCCTAATTCTTGGAATTCTTTCACTGCGCTTAATCACTGGAGCAAAGAAAATTACACAAAAATAACAACACATGCACATGTGAACACACGTCAGTAATTAGTAATAATACCCAAGACCATTACAATGAGAATCCTGTCATGGGAGGTAACTGAGCAATTCGTAAGCCGATTTTTATTTATGATAAGTCGATCGTTTTTAGCAGGTCCCTTAAACATCAACTTATGTGGCATCCACTACATGACTGAACAAAAATATGAATTAAAAATTTTTAACAAGTTATGGGAAGAGATCTATCATATCCCCTAAAAGGCTGAACAAAGTGACCTGTGTTCAGACAAAATAATTGTTTGATGTTTTTTTTCATTTGTTTCATGTTTCTCCTTTATTCCTTGTTATTATCTGTTAGATGATGTCTAAATTTCTATGAAATTATTTCATTTCAGGTTTTAATGCAAGTCACAAACAAACAAAAATCCACATTAAATTGTCCCCCAGAAACGATAATTGTTTTCATTTCTTTAAAAAAACGCTTTTCTGACATAATCTTTCAGTACATCTTTTAATTTCTATAAAGTGAGTCCAGTTTGAGTTAGAGCTTTCAATGTAAAGTCACAAAAAACTTATATTATGTGTAAGACAGTTATTATTTCTCTTTTATACACATTTACTATTTTGACATATTGGATCATATCATATAATTTCTCCCGCTTTGTTTTGTATTCCAGATACAATCATCACTTTCCTGGAAGGTGAAAAGGCATTGGAGAATTTGTTGATGTCATAGCCCTCTCGTAGAGGATAACATCTGACAGCTCGTGCAAGCCTGACTGATGCGAATGAAAATCTGAACAAAATAGCTAGAGGACAGTCAAAAGTATGAAATGAAAAGGAATTGTACCCTCTCATTTAAAATAAAATAAATAAATGAAAGCATGTAAGAAATCATGGGCTTAAATATCTTTCCAATGCTTTCATATGTATTAAGGGTTTATTCTTTCTTTCTTTATCAGCTCCATTCTACCTTCCGGTGTATGGGTTTTAGATGCAGAAATGATCCTTCTCCAGGTCGCCCTGTCCTGACATTTCTGTTTCCCCCCCCGTGAAAGTTTAATTTCTTTGCGCTAATGCCTCTTTTGTATCTTCTTTCCCACTTTCTCCGAGGTCTGCCTTTTGGTCCTTTACCTTGAGTTTTAGCACTGTATACTGATTTAGCTATTCTATTGTCATTCATTCTGTTAACATGCCCAAACCATCTCGGTTGATTCATTTCTATCTTAATTTTTATGCTATCTGCTTTGGTTTGATCTCTTATTGTTGTGTTTCTGATTTTGTCTGTTTTAGTTTTCCCTACTACTCTTCTTAGATATTTCATTTTGGCCGCCTGCACTCTACTGTATTCCCTACTGTCTAAGTCAGGTTTCACTGCCATAGAGGAGAGTAGGACAATAAACTGTGTTTGTATACTGCCATTTTGGTTTTGTTGACTATTCTTGTTTACCTACAAATGCCTTTCCTAGATGGTTGTATATTGCACTTGCCTTTTGGATTCTCTGGCTGATTTCTTCTCTTAGTTTTCCCTCTGAGTTAATCATTACTCCTAAGTAATTGTAGCTTTGAACTTGTTCTAAATTCTCCCTGCCTAATTTAAAGAAATTTGTGTTTTAGTTTCCCTTAGTTATTAGCATTATTTTGGTTTTCTTTGCATTTACCCTCATTCCCCTTTTATTTAATTCATTATTCATTATGTTGATATTTGACTGGAGGTCCCCTTTCTGATTTTCAAACAGAACTAAATCGTCAGCAAATGAAAGCATTGATACATTTACTGGTTTTGAACTTCCACTTACGTACATTCATTTTCTTCATGTTTGAGGATGCCTTTGCGACTGAGTCCATAAATGTGATAAACAAAAGAGGACAGTACACAACCCTATCCCACTCCTATATCTACATCAAATTCTGCAGATATGTTTCCAGCTACTCTCACTGCACATGTTGGTTTATTGTAAACACTTTTAATGGCTTCTATTGAATTTTTGCTCTACATTTGTGTTCTTTTTTAAAGAATGCCATAGTTTGTCCCTCCTCACAGTGTCAAATGCCTTTTCTAAGTCAATAAAACACAGGTGCAAGTCAATGTTTCTCTCAGGAATTTTTCTATTATTTGTCTAATTGTAAATATGTGGTCTTGTACACTTCTTCCTGGTCTAAATCCCCTCTGATGCTCTTCAATCTGATCCTCTACTCTTTTCCTTAGTCTCATTTCCAAAATCCTGGCATACACTTTTCCTGAGTAAGCTAAGTAGTGATATTCCTCTATAGTTTGAGCATTCCATAATTGATCCTTTCTTATGTATTGGTACTACCCGTTCCCTTTTCCAGTCGTCTGGCACCTGTTTGGACTTCCATGCTTGTTGGCATATTGCATGTAGTAGTTTGTCTGCCTCTCTCCCTTGGTTTTTAATCATTTCTGAATAAATTTGATCTGCACCTGGGGCTTTTCCTAATTTCACTTTTCTTATAGCCGTTTGAAGTTCTTCTATTGAGATATCTACATCTTCAGCTGTCTCCTCTGGATTACTTGTTACTCTTACTAATTGATCTGTACTCCTTGTTTCATATGTTCTGGAGGGATTATATAATTGTTGAAAATACTTTCTCCACGTTTCCATGATTTGGCTGTCTTCTTTCATTATTTATCCTTTGGCATTTCTTAATTTGTCGTATTGGCTCTTCATTGCTCCCTAGAACAGCTTTTGATTTCCTTGATAGCTTTCTTAAAGCCTCTGTTCAAACTCTTCCCACTGTTATTGTTTTGCTTTTCTAACTTCCTCTTTGGCGATAGTTCTTTTACTCACCTAATCTATCCTATCCTCTGGTCTCTTTGTTTGCAAGTATTTCTTCCAGGCATCTTTCTTTTCTTTGATCTTAGTTTTGACATTCTCCTTCCACCATGCTGTTATCGTCTCTCCTTCTTTACTTATTACTCCTGATGTTTCTACATTGTTACTTACTCTAGCGTTTAAATCTCCTAAAACCATTAATTCCTGTTTGGGTTTGAGATTCTCTGCAGCTATTTGTAAATCATTATCGAATATCTTTATCTTCTTTAGTGGCATCTTCGTTTGGTCCATAAGCTATTAATAATTTAATTTCTCTTCCTTTTGGTTTAATATTTACCTCTTATAGCCATGGGCTTCCAAAATTCAACTTTCTAGTAGCATTTCTTGCTTTTTATGCATTAGGAGCCTACTCCTGCTCTAGATCTATCTTTGACATCTACTGCTGAGAAGATAAAAATATGATTTAGTCCTACATTTTCTATTCCTTGTCCTTTTTTCTTTGTTTCTGTAATAGCCAAAATGTCTACTTTGAATTTTCCATTTCTTCCAGTTAATTCTAACTCCTTTCCATTAATTGCCCTAACATTCCATGTTTCGAGAATTACAGTTAGTGTTCTTTTCCAAGTCGTCTTTAAAAGTTCAAACCGGGTATATCATTGTATATATTACTTTGAATCAGGTTGTTTTTTTTTTTTTTTGGATAAGCAGGCGATTAGCCCACTGTACCCTAGGTAGATGGTGGGGCTGCCACCTTGAGCCCCTACCAGGCCTTGTTATTTTCTGTCAGGGTTAACTCCCTTAGCCTTTAGTCATTCAAGACCAGCCTGCAAGGCAGCAGGTTGTTATTTTATGTCAGGGTAAACTCCTTAGCCTTTGGTCAGTCAAGACTGACCTGCAAGGCAACAGGTTGTTTTCTTTTCAGGATTAACTCCCTTAGTCTTTGGTCCAGCCAAGACCTGCCTGCAAGGCAGTAGGACACTCGTGGAGGGCAGGGATCATCTACTCCCCGTACAGGTGCTTACCTGTCCACTGCCCAGTTAAGGGTTTATAAGGGACAAAATATGCATGAATTTATAAATCACATAGTTCAATGTGTTTCAAGGTTGATTATCAAAGCTATGTAGATGATATAAAAAATGGATGCAATGAACAGATTGTTTGTTTTTGTTATATGAAAAGAAATTGCATAGTATTTCATACAATACAAAGTTTAGCACAAGGAAAATGTTAAATATAAGAGTGTTATTTCAGTTATAGACAGGTGTGAAATATCTCTCCTATGAAGTATTGCCTTTAAGATTTCAGATTCCTCACATTTGACTATCCCTTATATTAAACAAACGTACCTGTAAATAATGTTGGATTATGATTTCTCTTTATTATAAAGCTGTATCTCTTGAACTTTGACTGCTACTAACTCCAGAAACCACTGTGCTCGGTTACAGATTATATCAAATACGATTATTTGATCAAATTAGTACTCAATAATGAAGTTACGCAGGTTTTTTTTATTGTATGACAAAAGGGAATCGAGAAATTAGATCTAGTAACAATTAAAAGTTTCGTGGATGTAATCTTTTTCCAATCCATTCAAATACTGATTTTATGCCATAGTTCATTCGCTAAGAACCTAAAGCAGGTTATTTGAAATCTACATGCGAAATATGGAGGTTATGGGTGTAATGGTTCGTGAGTTATACGCAGTCAAAGTTAAAACCGTTCAACTTTACACATAAGCATGCCATGAATAATGTTGGATTATGGTTTCTCTTGTTTATAAAGCTAGTCTCTTTAACTTTGACTGTGACTCAAGAAACCAGTATTGTTTACGAGATGTTATTCAAGTACGATTAATAGATCAAATTAGTACTCATGCAAGAGTTTATGGAACATTTTATTTTAATGACTGGAAGTGAAATGATTAATAATAATAAAAAGTTTCGTGGATCGCATGCAAAAACAATCTTTTTCCAATCAATTATAATACTGATTTGATCCAAGAGCTTATTAGCAAAACCTAAAGCAGGCTATTTAAGTGTACATGCAACATATGGAGGTTGTGAGTGCAGTGCTAAGAGCGGCCAAAGTTTAAGATGTACAGTTTTATATATATATACAAGTGCAGCAACCTGTTTACAAAACAGATAAACAATGCTAGAATCTATTTGAATCCAAATCTATGAATAGTTAGAAATCGATGTGTGAAAGCAGTTTCCCATTGAAAATTATTTGTATTATTATCTAAGATCTGGTCTAGATTCTAGATCTAGATCTACATCATTGTCAACATTGTAACTAAAGTTGACAGAACCTCACATTTCCGCTTTGCTCTTGTTTCTAGATCTAGATCTATGTTGTTATCACTATCTAGAACTAGATCTGGCCTTGATTCTAGATCTACATCATTGTCAACATTGTTACCGGTATGGGAATTTGACTGTACCTTTCATTTCGCTTGGCATTTCAGTATGGTAGCTAAGGCTTTGCTTTAAACTTACCCATCAAGAATACAATTACAATAGGCTAGTAATTTACACAAACATGGGCTAGCGGGCGAAGACTGTGAACGTTTGAATCACATTCGTCTTGGTTTATGTACAGATCTATTAGATGACAGTATTTTACTAAATGTACGGCCAAAATTCTTTGAAGAAAATGGCCAAAATGGTGTCTCAAGGATTTAATGTCTCTCTTCATAACAACACATCTTTAAACCACTAAATGCATCTATAAGGTTATAGAATGATGAATTTGAAAGGATTAGGGTTGCAAAACCCAATCCTGCATCGTCAAATATTATTAGGTGCAGGCATTTGACGCTAAATGACTCAAACTGGTTTCCTTTCATCTATTTACTACGGTCGTTTGGTAGAAGCAAGGCTTCAAAGTCTTCATGGCTGCCTTCATTCGTATAAATAATTCAAGACTCAAATGGCAGGAGTAAGGTATAACAGCTGTTGCCATAATTCTAGATAGGCCATTGTTGATTACACATCGATTCTCTAACTCCGTGTGCAATTTGACGTTTGAAATCATTGTTGTTCCTGAGATTTGCTCAGCCCATGTTTTGCTCATGAAATAGTCTATTTTAAAAATTATTATATAAGATATAGACTTAATTAAAAAATGTAACAAGTATGATACATTTTGACCAAGTTATATGCGTTCCTTTGGGAGGGTCCTAAGTATATCATAGGCCTCGTTATAAATAACCTCTGCTGAGATTTTTTAGGGAGGTACTTTTGCATAACAAGCTTTACTAGGCTTTATTCACTGTTGGGAAATGGAGCAATAGGTATTTCTTAAAAAATGGATTCATTTTTTTGTTCTTGTTTTCCACAGTTCAAGGACCACCAGTTAATTTGCTGTTAGCCAAGGTCCAGTTTTGTCAAGGATTCTATCAAGTTGCACTCAGCACAATTGATAATTTGAATCTTAAAACTCTTGTGTCTCAAAAGAATGCCAGACTATTGTATATGGTGTCAGAAATCTATGCGATTAAAGGTAGGAAAATGATATTAGATATATATATGCTACAATTTTGTCTATAAATCTCCATAGGAGAAACTTGGGGGGGGTCCTGAGCATGTTTTTAAAATTATTTGATGTAGACAATTTTGACCACTACCATTGTACTTGGCATGTCTAAATTAAATTTTAAAAATATAAATATATTTTTTATCATATGGTTGACATGGGAATGCCACCATCTTGGATTTTCCTTAGGAGAAATAACAACTTCATTTCAAATAAGCTTTTTCAGTTATGAACAAATTTGGCTATAACTTTGCACACACATTATTAAGTTTATCATGCCTAGTAACTTTGTTGGATAAATTAAACTCTTTTAATTTTTTTGCAATGCAATAGGAGCATTTCCAATTTTTTGGCAAATTTAATCACAAAAAAATGTGTTTGCAAAAATTTGAAGAGATATTGAAAATAGCTACTGGCTAAAAAAATTGTTTGTGTTATAGATGTTGTATACCAATTTGAGGGAGCAATCGGACATTAAATAAAAAAAACAGATCACATATCAAAAAATGTAAAAAAGTAACACACAGTTTTCACATTTTTTTTCTGTTATTTTAATGTTTTTTTGCATATAAACCTATAAAAGAATAATATAATACTTTGAAACATCATATAATCTTGAGAGGCTATCAAATACTTCATGTCGACCCTATTTCAACTGCTCCAGATCCCTTATACTATACTCATGTCGGGATGACATTTTTCTGATAACAGGTGGCCAATCTTAGCTAATATTGATAATAATTCATCAAAAGTAGATTTCTCGGATAGAGTACTTTGTGGTAATTAAAATGAGTACTAACTTCTTATACTTTAAACAACATTTCTGGGTTTTATGGTACAACCGATATGTTGAAGGTACCATTCTAAAAAAATCGTATGAAATGAAAGAATCGATACTGAGCCTTTATTATGGTATCAATGTCAAGGAAATGAACTGCTCCATCCAGTAGTGCAATAAACGAGTTTTGTCCCATTTGTGGTAAAACTGCCTTCCTCAGGACCCCTACTCCCCAATCCCACCTCCAAATACCATGGACAAATTTACACATTGTATCATTTTATTCATTCTAATGGACCAGGGCAAATGACTAACACTTATAATATCCAAGAAGTCCTGGAACAATAACAACAATTCTCTGAAACACTAACACTAAATCAATTTGTATAGATGAAAGTAACAAGGACAAATATTAACACAAAACAAAGTTCAAATGAAAAATGTATTGCATAGCTGCCAACCAACTGAGTTTGCAAAACTGCCGTTGCAAGTCGCTAAAGGACTAGCGATCAGCAGGATTTTTGTTATTTACTGTAGAGGGCTATCATGCATCTAAAAACTAGTTCACATGATCAGAGTGTTTTTCGATTTGAAAAGGTTGGCAGCTATGGTATTGCAGAACTCTTCAGATTTAATAATTTCATCTAGTATGCTATACAGTCATGGCCCTTTATCAACAATAACACTCACTCATATTGTGTTTCAGATAAAGAATGTTCAAGCTTTGTCAGGCTCTTTGTAACTGGTTGTGATTTTTTTTCTATCAAAGGAAAATGTTTGGAACACACCAAATCATCTTTAAAAAGTAAATTCAAGAGCTCAGAAAGAGAGGACGAAATTATTGAACTCTACAGATGTGCGGAGATTGTGCTTTGTTTGCTTTGCAAGAGAAGGAAAAGTTGATGAATTCTGGCCATTCCTCAAATTCTGAGTCAAACTTTGTCATGTCTGCCTTGCTTGAAATGGCAATCTATCAAGTTCCTGCACTTTATCTGAAAAGAGGGTATGTTTATAGATAAACTTTAAATTGATAATTTGCTTACATTGAGCTCATTCTTGGGAAAGGAAATGGCTGAAACAAATTGCGTTTGCTTTGAAATTGAAGGGGTCATTCAATAGTGTGCCTAATTCACAATTATGTCATTTAGAGAATAATGCCAAAGACTATGGACTTTGGCACTGTTGGCTAACGGAATTCCAAGTTTCAAATGGCTGTAATCATGATGTATTTTGATCATGTCATTTTCACACTGTTCAGGAAGCATGACTTCTTTTTATTGCCTAGGATTATCTCTTTGCCTCGTTTTTCACGAAAAAGGACATAGACACACTATTGAAATGACCCCTTCACTTACTTTTTTACCTGGTAACCTTAATATTTCTTTTAACATTGTAATGAATATTATTTAGAAGTGCATGGTAGAAATTCAGTTTGAATCTTTTGCTTTATTTCACTGAGTGTTTCAATTCTTGGGTATATTGTTTGTTTCCTAAGTACATATTATATTCTCAGACCAATGTAAATGTCGACAATGTTTTAAAAAATATTACCTTTATATTTCTTGAATGCTTGAAAGTCTTAGGTCAGATCACTTGTAAGAACAATATCAAGAGATGAATATGCAGTAAATTTTATTGCAAAGAAAAGGTTTTTACCGATACACCGGATGGTAGAATGGGAACTGGTAAAGACAGAAAGAAAGAAAAGGTTTTTAGGGGGTAAGACCAGACAAATTCAATACCGTATCATTGCAATCTCAACATGATTTTATTTTTTCAACGTTTTTGGACTTCATGATCTTACCCTTTTTTAAACAGAAATTAGAGGGATTAACTATGATCTGCACATCTTGACTAGGACGTTTTTGATAATTGAAACAAATATCATTAAATGTCATTATAGATATATACAGTTTTTGCATTAACATTTATGTTGACACTTTTTCTCTGGCAATGTGTTTCCCATCCCCTGCTGATGTTGAAATATGTTTCAACTGTGTTTAATTTTTCTGTTTGGTACAAAATGCAGCCATGATAGAGTCAGAAAGTCTGAGGAAGATCTGTTTTCAATTTTATATCTCTTCTCCCTCAATCAGTCACAAAATATTTCTTTGAAATTTGGATCTTTCA
Organism: Doris montereyensis; assembly: GCA_037039925.1. NCBI lineage: Eukaryota > Metazoa > Mollusca > Gastropoda > Nudibranchia > Dorididae > Doris > Doris montereyensis. Next base: position 82,314 of record JAXRKP010000092.1, on the reverse strand, counting down.
TGCAGCTATACTTGGTTTATAAGAAAAATATCACTGAGACAAGAATAAGCCACATGTAATCTAAGTTGCACTATATGTTTTTAAACCTTTGGATTCTTTAAGGGATTCTGAAGGATGCACTAACAGATACAGAGAAATGCTAAGAGCTGTTGGATCAAGATTTACTCAGGATATCAGGAAGGTTTGAGATTTTTTGATGCTTCAATGTACTATTTTACTAGTCTTATAGTATGATATTAGGTTGTATGACCAAAGATGAAGATTTCCTCCTGCGACATATAACAAATTAGTGCTATAGAAGTTTTAAAAAGTTATTTTACAAGTGAAATGTGTTTTTTAATTTAAAAATCAACCCCAAAGAAACAGCATCATATTCTCTTTTCAAGAATAAGTTGTTTTTTTCTCCCTTTTTCACCTATTATATCTATTTCATGCTTAAAAAAAAAGAAGCAGTTGGATGACTTTGAGGAGAAATAACAACACCAAAAAGTAACCAGTGCCTGCCAAGTTCATGTGATACTGTTATATATTTCAAACACGGTTAATGTAATTGAAAAGGCAGGTTAAAATAGTTAGCTTTATTCTTTGTTTTGAATCACACTGAGCCTTTTTTTAAAACCTTTTAAAGAAAGAAAAAAGAAACTAAAAGGATTGTCTTAAATTAAGACAAACTATTTTTTAAGGATTGCAATCCTTTTCCTTCAAGATGTAATAGTGGTTTATTTTTCAAAATCTTAGGAGCTTGCTTTGGATTTCGCACTATTTCTGCTCAAGTCCTGCAGTGTTTCATCTTACAAACCAATCAATACAGCCCACAAAAACCAGAACAACCAAGGAACCAAACCTTCTTTGTATTCCTCAGATAAGTAAGTCATTGTTGTATGGAATCAGCTTTTGTTATTATATTATCTAATCTAGCTGCAGCTGTCCATTAAATCTTTGCAAACCGATTGCCGATTTATTAATGCTTCTGTTAGGCTGTTCTATGCCAAAGGTCGATGTAGCAGTTGTGGGTGTTTCCTCAAAATTGTTGTTTTGTAGACTTATACTGCTAAAATTGTGGAGGAAACGAAACGCCCACGACCGAGACATTAGCACTTGGCATAGAACAACCTAACGGAAGCGCCTATAGATCGGTGATTGGCATTCCATGCTTAGCAAAGTTATATGCCTTTAAAATGTATCTCTCTTGAGGGGATAGAATTAATCTGACATGAAGCAATAACTTATTTTTGGCACTCAGAGAGTTAAATTTTGATCATGGATAAATGTTTCTTTTTAACCTGTATCACAGCTATCCTTTATGGTATAACTGTTTCCGTAAGAGCTTAACCATGGAGTTTGTCACATGAGCATATGCAGGGCAGAGAGAGGGAGTTGCCCGTGGTTACTGGGTAAGAACAAATGATGGGATAAGCACAGGCGTATAGATGAAACACAGGTTGCTAAGCGTCAAAAACTTAATGGTGACCTACTATCCAAGGCGTGGCTTCGTTCCCTGATAATTCATCATTATTATATGTAATAATACGAAGGAGTCACAGTGGAGTGAAGTCAAAGGCGAAATATGACAATAAGTGACAACTCCACTAATAAAGACAGAACAAACACGTGATGTTTCGGGTATAACCCTTCGTCAGACAACAAATATTTAGAATCTAGATCTAAGTAATACCTCCGGCATCACACAATGTGATGTCAGAAGAAAAACATATAGATCTAGATATATTAGCAATATTTAAAAAAAGATAAATAACGTAAACAACAGAGAGATGTGGCAATGTGAACTATCTAAATAGTTGTGAATAATACGAAGGAGCCACAGTGGAGTGAAGTCAAAGGCGAAATATGACAATAAGTGACAAGTCCACAAATAAAGACAGAACAAACACGTGACGTTTATTATCTTTTTTAAAATATTGCTAATATATCTAGATCTATATGACGAAGGGTTATTTCTGTCTTTATTAGTGGAGTTGTCACTTATTGTCATATTTTGACATCTATGATTGTTGTTCATCTGCTTTTTGGGGTTTTACATTTATAATGCAAAGAGATCAACTTTTATCTCTTGTTTTCTTTCTTCAACCAGGCACTTTGTTCCCAAAACTGTTGATGAAGAAGTTCTTCTTTTGCTTCTCATTGCTGAAGCAGTTGTAAGTACAAAAAGTTTAACCAGGTTTTACAAAGGTTAAAAGTTCTTTAGTTTCTTTCGACAAGTTTGAAGTTGTTTGAACTACAGTAGTAACCGTCTAAATGCCTGCTTCCCTAAATGCCCTCAATCTCAGTGAAACTGATTCTCTTCTTTATAGATTGCCCGTCTAAATGTTTGTTTCAAAACCAAGATTTTCGCCTAAATGCCCAGTCTCAACATCGACTGCAGGTATCATTTTCTCCTAATTATCATAAGATACGTCTGTAATTGATTAAAAATTCTTTCTTTTTTTTTATCATACATGTAATCTCCTTGCTAATAGGGCTTATGCCCGTCAACAATGTGCCATGCATTGTAACCACCCTTTATTACCTATCCATTGTAATGTAATAAAGAGGACCTGTCTTCTCTTCTTAACTCCACCCACTGTACAGCACAGCCTTTGTTCCATTGGACCACTGGTTTGTGCCTAGGTAATAAGAATTGAAGTCTTTGGACTCCGCCCACAAGTCTTTCTTGGTGTCGTAAGTTGCATGCAATCATCTGACGTTTTTTCATAGACTGGACATGCATCACACACGATCGAAGGACAAGGTGTGAATAGTTTTATTGCTCCTCCTGGCTGTATCCATTGTGGCTTTGGATCTTTTAGCTCGATGAACTCCCTTGGCGATCACTCCCCTACCCCAAATTGTTGCCACTGACTTTCTTTCGCCTAAATGCCCGCTTTCTCTGCTTCCCAAGCACCAGGCATTTAAGCAGTCACTACTGTAATACATTAAATATTCTGTTTAAATCCAAAGAAAATGTCATGACATCAAAGCTTTATGGTAGCACTTCATTGTATTACAATTGCTTATAGGTATTGAAGTCATAAATATACTTGTTGCCCATTAATGACAAAGACAAAAAAAGAGAACTGACAAAATGTAACTTTTTTTTTTTTCCCCCAGGGTACAAGAGAAGCAGCCTTAGAGAGAAATAGTGAAAGTCATGAACTAACTCTGAGAAGTGTTTCTTTCATCTATGATTTATTAGCTTTAGTGCTGGTTCGTAGAGCTCAGTTTGTGAGCTTATCAGAGGTGAGTGCTTAAAGTGGTTCTATTTCACCACAAAAAGAGGTTTTTTTTTCAGAATTTTTACGTTGATGAAGGCTTTTAACTGTTTTCAGATTTTTTTAAAAATTTGCAAATAAAAGTGTAGCAGTATGAAGTCAAGAAAAGAGAAGAATGGAGGGTTGTAGAACTAGAAACAGAGAAAAGGAGTTTATTGTCTGATGAAGGGTTATGAACGTCACTTGTCTGTTCTGTCTTGTTTCAAAGGAGTTGTCCTTTATTGTAGTTTATCACTTTGGACTTCACTCCACTATGATGGCTCCTTTGTGTAATAAAGTTGCAGTATCATAAAAAAGTCAAACAATGATTTACTGAGTATACTGGATGGGTACTACTATGTTTATTTTCTTCATTTTAAAAAAATTGAATCATTAAACGTTTCTTACAGTAAACAATTTATCTATCTGTCTGTCTGTGTCTCTTTCTCTTTCTTCTTCTCTTTCTTTCTCTCTTTCTCTTTCTCTTTCTCTTTCTCTCTCTCTCTCTCTCTCTCTCTCTCTCTCTCTCTCTCTCTCTCTCTCTCTCTCTCTCTCTCTCTCTCTCTCTCTCTCTCTCTCTCTCTCTCTCTCTCTCTCTCCCTCTCTCTTTCTTCCTTTCTCTCTATCTCTCTATCTCTCACTCTCCCTTATTCATTTATTTCACCTTGCCTTTATTTATAGTTTTTCAAATGTATTCCTTTTTTTCTTCTTTATTTCAGACGTTTGAAAAGGCCATGAGATTCTCTTATGGAGAGTTTCATATATGGCACCAATATGCAAATTCACTCATTTGTTCCAGCAAGGTAAATATATTATCTCTCTTTAGTTTATGTTACTATTTGTTGTTATGTGTGCATTCTTATGGAGTGTTACATACAAATTTAAAACATTTTAGCTTAACAAATAATGCACATTTATTAAATTATTTTCTTTGTTAGCCTTCATTGAAAACAAAGTTATATTGCTCTGTCCTTCAATTGCATTTTTTATTTTCTTTAAAAACCATGAGTGAATAAGTAACAGGTGCTGAATGATGTGCAATTTGTTCTTTTCTCATTTACAAATAAGGGGGAAAAACATGAATTTGATTCTCTTTCCTAGTTTGGACAGGCTGTGCTCGTACTGGCTGAGTGTCACCGCCTTCAACCAAAGAACCCCACAGTGTGCTTACAGGCAGCTCAGCTTTGTTATGAGCATTTGCAGAACTATGAGCTGGGTATTCAATGGTCTGAGAAGGCCACCAAATGTGAGGCAGACCAGCATCTCCAGGCCAGGGCTCATCTAGCCATGGGCATTGGCTATTGCATGATGGGAAAAGACTGCCGACTGCTCGCAGACAGGCAAAACTATAATACGTTTGCTTTGGATGAATTCAAGAGGTACTCCCTAAAGTTCATTTGTTTTGGGGTTTGTTTTTTTTGTTTTGTTTTTGCTGGGTAAGAAAATGAGGTCAAGAGTCATGAGGAGATTGAGAAATGTTTTGTGTGGAAAACTTCAACTTTTTTTATATTTAACCTAGAAAAAAGCGTAAAGTTACATTGAGTGAAAATTAGAAAGAAAAAAACTGCTTACATAATTAATCGTTTGCTTTAGACTTAAAGACTAAAGATTTGTTTCATGTAATAGCACTCATGAATGAGGGGATGAGGTCAGTTTGAGGATTTAAAGTTAATATCCGTTAATTTTTTCATCTGAGCAACATGCCAAGAGATCTGAGATCCGTACAATCACTTAAAACTATCTTTTGTAGATCGTGCTCTTCATACCATTTGGTTACTTTTGTCTTGTTGTCACCAGAGCTCAGGAGCTTGATCCCCAGGACTACTTGGCTGCATTCCATTTAGGTCTCCAATATGCTTCCATGAGGAAGGTTCGTGTTATGGCTTTTTTCTCTTCTCTTTCTTTTTTTCTGTTTTTTCGTTTTTGGTGCCATTTCCACCCATTATAAGCAAACCTCAATTATCACTCCTAAAAGAAGCCGTCTTTTGATGCTCCATATCCTCACATACTTGAATCTCACAAGAGGGTGTCAGGTGTGAGCGAGTAAAATGAAACTATCCTTAAATCCAATCCAGCTAGATCTCCATTTTCTGTAAAGGGAAATGGGAAAAACACACAGTAAAGATAAAGAAAAAAGGTACCCTGCGTCTGACATAAGTGCCGTCTCAAGTGCTTTGAGTAATTCATTTTACCTTATAGGTAAACTAGGAAAGACAAAGCAAGGGCACTTATTTAAAGGGCAGAAAGTAAGCAGTACGTACTTGGTTTGATGAGAAGTTGTTGGGTTTTTTTTTATCACAGTAGGGCTTGGATAAAGTGAGCAAAAAGTTTTCTCTTAATTTTAAAGAACTCTGCTATTTTTTGTACTTTCAAGTTTTTTGCTGTTTATTTGACCTGCAGATCAACGAAGCCATCACAATATGCAAAGCATCGCTCAGGCTTAGAAGTGACTTTATCCATTCCTTGCATTTGATGGCACTGCTTCTCTCAGCCCGAAAACAGCATTCAGATGCCATGTCTCTGATTCATGTGGCACTCAGAGAGTATCCTGAAAATCTCAGGTAGAGTAGACAAACTCTTTGTGTCTTCAAATTTGTTGATTGTTGCTTTATTAGACTGGCAATGTTCCTTAAAGTTATGGAGTTTGCCATCAAGAGATGAAGTTTGCCATCAAGAGACTATCTTTAAACAAAAAATTTGCGTTAAAAAATTGTGAAACAACATAAAGATGAATTTATAGGCCATATTCCCGCACGAGTGCAGGCTCACAGACTGTACATCATTTATCCCCAGCAGGCCATTTCATTCAAAGCCCTTCTCAATTCCCCAGGGAACTTACAGCACACCGGCCTGTGAGGCGCTTTATACTAACGCTCTGACAAAATCTTTCTCTATCGATATCCAGGTATTCATTCATACATGAGTCAAATGAAGAGAGTAGAGTGAAATACTTTTCCTAAGAGTACAACATTGTGAAAAAACCCCACTTGTTTCGGTTGTAGGGTTTGAACCAGTGTCGTCGTGATTACAAAGCTCACAACACTAGTTCAGCTACAACGCCTATAAACAACTATACCATAAATAATTCATGTAAAAAACATTATTTTGTAAAGGATTATATGTATGAATAATATGATAAAGAATCAATGAAGCCTACAGACAAATGATGTCTATAGAAAAAACATTTAACTGACTGATTGACAGAGTCATACTGTTGTCATGACATAAAATCTCTTGCCATGTGTACTTGATGTCACACTAATCCAACTGTAACCATTTTACATAGGCTAGAGTTTTTACGCATGTCTATATTTTCATTTCAGTATTTTGATGACCAAAGCAAAGTTAGAAAAGGTTGTCCTTGGCCCAGAGGAAGCTCTGGCAACTTATCAGAAAATGCTCAAGTTGTGGAAAGAATTACATGAGATTGACTCGGCCGATGAGTATGTTGTTCTTTTAGATTTATTATGCTCTTGACTTTAATCTTTTTATGATTTTATCCCTATGTCTGTGAAATTTATTATAAACAAATTATTTTTGTACATTTTGTATGTGTTTGATCTCCATTATAATATAAAAATCGTAAAAAAAAAGTTTTTGGAAATGTTAAGAGTATTGATGCTAAATCTCATGGAACATCAAAAGATAAATCAAATTATGGCCATGTACGTAATTTGTTCCTTACAGTTGTTCTGATAGCAAGTCTCCTGCTAGAGACAGATGTGCGTGGGATAAGCGAAGTCTTGCTCAAATGACATTGAATGAATTCAATGAAAGAGGATCAGGTATGTCTCTCTATATCATTTGATTTCTTCTTTTTCTTAAATGAATTTTTTTAACTGTAAATTATTACATATGTTTTTTTTATTATTATTATTATTATTATTATTATTATTATTATTATTATTATTATTATTATTATTATTATTATCACTTTTGTTATTATTATTATCATTATTATTATCATATTCAGTGTTATTATTATTATTATTACTATGACCTATTTCTTTTTAAATTCTAAATCTGTACAGAATAAGAATAAATTTTAAAATTGGTGATTAGATGAATGACTTTTTGTCAAGACAGATGGAGTTAAGGTATAGCACTTGCAGTTTTTTTTTTAATGATTTCTCTTCAAAACATTTGGCTATTACCTATCATCACTTCTGTCAGGATCGATCAGAGCCGAATCAATGGCTGCGTCACGAGTAGAAAAGGCCTTGTCTGATCTGGCATCTTCCATGAACAGTAGCCTTCAACCTCGGGCAGGCCCTCAAAGGTCATGGGTCATTCAAGCCCAGATATGGCTTAATTTAGGTGAGTGGTTTTATGTAATTTATCCTGTTTGTTTGTTGCCTCAAGTGATGTGAGTGGTCTTTCTCCCAATAAAATTTGTATGAATTGTGTTGGCTGTTCGCGGAGCCCAAGAATATTATTGATTAAGTCTCTCCATCAAACTTTGTCTCTTCAGCTATTTATTACTTTCTCTTCAGATTTATATACATATCAACATATACAGTTAACTTGTCAAAATAGTAAGAAGAAAAGAAGAGACTCATGGTAAATTTGTCACTTAAAAAAGACAAAACAAAAGAGGAAAAAGTTACTTTTTGCAATTCTTGGACAAATGTTATATATGGAGGTGATTAGATGAACATTTTCTGATCTTTCTTTATAATAATGACCTCACGCTGTTTTTCATCATTGTCCATAAAACGTTATGATTACTCTTTTTTTCAGCTGAGTTGTATCTAAGCTTGAATCAAGTCAAAAAGCTCAGGGATGCGTTCAAGAGACTTTCCAGTTGTTTCCACATTCTGTTTATGTATTTTTTATGGTAGGTCACGCCAGTAATTGTAAGTCATTGTATCTCATTTGGAATTGTGCCATTACTAAGTCATATCACAAGTCAGGTGCCAATTATAGAAAGATTTTAATTTTTTAAAATTATTCTATATGATATATTTTCATGGCAAAGATTCACGTAGGATGTGAGGTAAGGTCTGAGGTGAAGGACTTTTTATTTCTTATCAGATTTCATCGTATATTGCTGTGTTCAATTTTCTGAGAAACAAGACACCCTATTTTTATAGATAGAGAGACTTTATTTGTTCATACTTCGGCTTACATGAGTTTCTTTTGCCATTTAACAGAAAGGTTTGGTGTCAGAGCATAAGGGATGTTTGCAAGAAGCAAGAGTGAATTATGAAAATGCAATATCTGTCAACCCATCTCATACTAAATCCTTATATCGTCTGGTAAGTATTCTTACATGTTTAATAAAGCAAGTAATCTAATTTATGAAATTTAAAGCACTTCATTGTATTTTGAATTTGTTCTTTTTTTTCTTCATTTTTCTAAATTGGGACATGTGTCTCAATGAGTAAGCTTAAATGTGTTAATTTTATCTTTCTTTCTTTATCAGTTCCCATTCTACCTTCCGGTGTATGGGTTCAGATGCCCGAGATGATCTTTCTCCAGGATGCCCTGTCCTGGCATTTTCTATTTCCTTCCAATAAAGTTAAATTTCTATGCTTCAATGCCTCTTTTATATCTTCTTCCCACTTTTTCTGAGGTCTACCTTTTGGTCTTTTACTTAAGGCTTTAGCACTGTATACTGATTTAGCTATTCTATTGTCATTCAGTCCAAACCATCTCAATTGATTTGTTTCTTAGTTTTTATGCCCTCTGCTTTGGTTTGATCTCTTAATGTTGTGTTTCTGATTTTGTCTCTTTTAGTTTTCCCTACTACTCTTCTTAGATATTTCATTTCAGCTGCCTGTACTCTACTGTATTCTCTACTATCTAAAGTCCAAGTTTCGCTGCCATAGAGGAGAGTAGGACAATAAACTGTATTGTATACTGCCATTTTGGTTTTTGTTGACAATTCTTGTTTACCTACAAATGCCTTTCCTAGATGGTTATATATTGCACTTGCCTTTTAGATTCTTTGACTGATTTTTTCTCTTATTAGTTTCCCCTCTGAGTTAATCATTACTCCTAGGTAATTGTAGCTTTGAACTTGTTCTAAATACCCCCTGCCCAATTTAAGGTTTTGTGTTTTAGCTTCCCTAGTTACTAGCATTGTTTTGGTTTTCTTTGCATTTACTGTCATTCCTCTTTTATTTAGTTCATTGTTCATAATGTTCATATTCGACTGAAGGTCACTTTCTGATTTTCCAAACAGAACTAAATCATCAGCAAATGAAAACATTGATACATTTACTTGTTTGAGATTCCGCATACCTACATTCATTTTCTTCATTTTTGAGGATGCCTTTGCGACTGAATCCATAAATGTGATAAACAAAAGAGGACTTAGGTTACAACCCTGTCTTATTCCTATGTCTACATCAAATTCTGCAGATATGTTTCCAGCTACTCTCACTGCGCATGTTGGTTTATTGTAAAAACTTTTAATGGCTTCTATTAAATTTTGCTCTACATTGTGTTCTTTTAAGGAATGCCATAGTTCGTTCGTCTCTTTTCACGGTGTCAAATTTTTCCAGTATCCCGGCATATACTTTTCCTGGAACCCGCTAAGTAGTGATATCCTCCCTCTATAGTTTGAGCATTCCATAGTTGATCCTTTCTTATGTATTGGTACTACCGTTCCCTTTTTCCAGTCGTCTGGCACCTGTTTGGACTTCCATGCTTGTTGGCATATTGCATGTAGTAGTTTGTGTGCCTCTCTCCCTTGGTTTTTAATCATTTCTGGATAAACTTGATCTGCTCCTGGGGCTTTTCCTAATTTCACTTTTCTTATAGCTGTTTGATTTCTTCCATTGATATATCTACATCTTCAGCTGTCTCCTCTGGATTACTTGATACTCTTACTAATTGATCTTTACTCCTTGTTTCATACATCCTGGAGGGAGTAATTGGTGAAAATGCTTTCTCCATGTTTCCATGATTCCGCTGTCTTCTTTCATTATTTCTCCTTTGACATTCTTATTTTGTCGTATTGGGCATGCTTTAGTCTTTCTCATGCTCTTCATTGCCCCCAGAACAGTTTTTCATTTCCTTGATAGCTTTCTTGGAGTCTTTGTCCAAACTCTTCCCATTGTTCCTGTTTTGCTTTCTCTTTGGCGATAGTTCTTTTATTCACGTAATCTATCCTATCCTCTGGTCTCTTTGTTTGCAAGTATTTCTTCCAGGCATCCTTCTTTTCTTTGATCTTAGTTTTGACATTCTCATTCCACCATGCTTTTACCATAGACCTCTTCAGTACAACTGAGGAGTGTTTCTTTATACATCTGCCACTTTTCTTCTATCTGTCTTTCACTGATAAATCTTTTTATCCTAGATTGATATACCTGTTTTACTACTGGCTTATTTAGTTCCTCTATTTTGAGTTTAGTAGCTTTCTTCTCTTTCCTTTTCTGTTTGTTTTCTTCAGTCAGTATTTTTGGCAATCAGTAAGTGATGATCAGTAAATATTTCTGCTGCTCTGATTACTCTTGCATCCAATGTACTGTAAAAAAGGGAGCTGCTATATTAGTTCTTCAACTAATTCTAACTCTTTTCCATTTATTGCCCTAACGTTCCATGTTCCAAAATCACAGTCTGTGTTCATTTCCAAGTTCGTCTTCCAAAGATCAATTATTGTGGTCCTTTTGCTTCTCTGAATCAGGTTGTTTTGGATAAGCAGGGGATTAGCCCACTGTACCCTAGGTAGATGGTGGGGCTGCCACCTTGACGCCCCCTACCAGGCCTTGTTACTTTCTGTCAGGGTAAACTCCCTTAGCCTTTAGTCATTCAAGACCAGCCTGCAAGGCAGCATGTTGTTATTTTCTGTCATGGTTAACTCCCATAGCCTTTGGTAATTCAAGATCGACCTGCAAGGCAGCAGGTTGTTTTCTGTCAGTGTTAACTCCTTTAGCCTTTGGTCAACCAAGACCCGTCTTCAAGGCAGCAGGAGACGCATGGAGGGCGGGATCATCTACTCCCCGTACAGGTGCTTACCTGTCCACTGCCCGGGTTAATTTTATCACCATCATGATATTTTCTGAGCCCCATGCAGTGAGAAGCTTAAAGCCATTTTGCACGAACTAAAGAATCACATTTTTTTATGCAACGTTCTTCTCTCCTCCATGCACATGGTTCCATCCTCTGCTGTTCCTGCTGAGTTCACATGAAAGTCACTTTAATTCTGTGTGATCTTATGAAAGTATGGGGAGCGGATAGCTCAGTAGATATGGCACTTGCCTACCAGGCCAAAGGCTGTGGGTTTGAATCCCGGCTGCGCTGGCTTGAATTTGAAATCCATTTTTTCAGTTTTCTTCTGCTCCTTATCCTGTGGTAGGCAGAATAAATTAACTGCCTAGTCCTATTGAAGATAGACGATAATCTAGGGGTCACGTGTGCCTTTGTGCATGTAAAAGAACCCTCTGTGGTTGGAAATCAGAAAGAGCAGGCCATACCGAAAATTGAACTCCTACATAAAAGGCCTATTTAGAAATACCCCTACAGCCTCTTGTGCCTCTCAGAGTTATTGACCAGTTTATTACTCAGAACAAAAAGTAGATGAGACAAATATCAGAGGGGAAGGAAGTGTTGCTGAGCATCCATACTTATCTCAGAATAAAATTAGCCCAAGCATAGCAGTGACAGCAACTGTCACATGATCGCCAATAGTGATGTAAAAAGGCCATATATGGAAGTATTTGTTATTTCATGGTCAAATATTTGAATACAATATAATGTGTTAATTTTGTAGGAGGTTGAAATAACATCACACTCATTTCTGTACTCTGTTTTGCTAAGAATTTTATAGCCTGCAGGCTATTGGTTTTCTTATTTGAACTGGTTAATCTATACCATAGTGTTTTATATGTCTTGATGTTTGAATACTTTATGCCCCACATATTGTTTTAAATAATGATAATATGACAATTTTCCACCTTATCTCTATATCTTTCTCAGGGAATTGTGCTGCATAAGTTAGAGGAAAATAGGCTAGCAGAGAAAGTGTTGAGAGATGCAGTAAATGTTGATCCCTGCTTCCATAAAGCTTGGTATGTCATTTCCATGTATTTAGTCTGTAAATTCAAAAGAATATGGATGAAAATAAAAAGAAATATTGACAGTGAAAGCAGCAAACCGTGTAAGTCTAAAGTTGGTAACACCTTTTTTCTCTCAGTTTTTTAACATTAGGGGCTTTTTAATCCTTGTAAGGCTAACCTGCCGGCTGACCTCAATATCGATCGATAATCTCGTTCCACTGTGTACGAGGCTTTCACACGTGGCACGGATAGTTTTCTCGCCCCGCTGACGAGGCTGCAGCGCTTGACCACGACGTACGTGTGATTAGTGTGATTGTTTTTGATCTTCGTTAAGTAAGGTGACATAGTGGATAATTCATTTTGTCATTGTTATTTTCATCGTGTTTATAGTGCATTGTTTACTAACATCTATTACAGCCAACTTTAATTAAACATGAAAAGGAATAATACTGCAGTTGGCCCATTACTAATGAAGAGGAATATGAAAGGTATAATACTAATAGACAGAAAACGGGTCAGGACCGAAATCTTCAGTGTGCCCTACCTTCATAAGCAACAAGGAGACATAGAAACAAATAAACATTAAACAAAGCTGAACGAAACTAATAGAGCCTTGGTGCAACGACTCATCACGCAATGTTCCTCAACAGAGAAAGTCTCATAACAATAAACAAAGACGAAAAGAAAGAAGAAAATGAAATACAACTACCGTAAGAGAGACGGAGAGAGGAGGGAGGGATAGAAAGGGAGAGAGAAAGAGAGGAAATGAAACAAAAAGGAGACATAAAGAGAACAAGGAAGATAAAGAAAGACGAATAGGGAGGGTGGAGAAAATGAGAGAGAGACACAGAGAGAGAGAGATGAGGTAACATAGAGCGGGAGAGGGGAAATGTGGCTGCATGGTCAGGCTTTACTCCAGTCATTCAGTAATAGCATGGCTAGTTGTGTCGAATTTTATGTAGTAGAGTTTCAATGAACAACATTTAACTTTTTTTCTAAAGGAATCATTTTCATTCTCACATCTAAATAAAATGATGGAACTATATACTAATACTAGAGGAAATGTCCGACTGCTTTTCGCTAATCCCATGACCGAGTCCAATGTGCATAGGTAACATATTTCCATGATGAAAGAAACAGCCCCACCCACTTCTGGATGTAAGTCTCCCTCCTTAGTACTTTCTATACAGTAGGAAGATAGACTCTTGTAGTTTCTAATGTCTATACACTTCAAATAGCCGCCCCTTCCTCTTGTCCAGATACCACATGTCTTTTATGTCTATCAATCACTATTTCTTGCTTGTGGGTGGAGCTTTTTACCAAAGTAATTGACATATGTCCAGAAGTTGTGTCGGTCATATAAAAATAAGATTTTCTCTGTTTGAGCGGGGCGTGGATTGATCAGCGTGATTGGCCAGAATAGAGGTATTCCCAAAACCCGTCTTTGAGTGCACTGCAGTGCAGTTATAAGGGACCCGCCACTAACGCTTTGACTTGCTGGAAGGCGAAAAGTGAAGCAAATGTACAGGACCCGTCGTTAGCGTAGGTGTGCTTAGAGTGACCAGCGGCATGCAAAGATACGGGACCCGCCTGAAAAGGGTTAACATAAGGAAGCCCCCATGCTTCGTCTAGTTTGGACTCCATGGCACAAGAACCAAACGAAACGCATATAATAACCATATGAGCAATCCTATTGGGTCTAGTTTTTGACACTTGCAAACCATGTATATCTGTGAAAATAGATTAAAAAGCGCATCATTTTCTTTGATTTTCTCAAAACATCCAAAATTGGACTTACACGGTTTTGGACTTTCAACGTTGATATATTACTGATCAGGCCCACTAGTAAAAGAGTAAAGTCCCATTAGAGCCCATAGAGCTGGAGCATATCCCAGTTTTAATAGCGTGACGGAACAGGTGATAATAATCACCTCCTGGCCAGGATGCTAGTCTAACGCAGGTTTTTACTCCCAAGCTAATGCTTATACCCATTTACATCTGGTTAAAGTGGGGAAAATGTGTGTTATGTGCCTTTCCCAAGGAACACAACGTCGGACCTAACTTTGCTAAGCTTTGAACACAGGACCTCATCATGATCCCCAGTCTGGCAGCCTAACCACTTAGCTACCGACGCCACTAATGACATCCAGGAATGATTTTTTGTCATTCTTGCCGTCCTTTTTTCTCATTGTCCTAATATGAATGTTTGTATTTATCATAGACTTTTGAATGTCTTCTTAAAAATTATTAACTAAACCGAGACTCCATCTTAAGAGCTTTGGTGAAAGATCATTTCTTTTCAGGCTCCAAAATTCGGAATAGCCTACCAGATGAAATAAAAAATACAGCCTCTCTAAATTCCTTCAAGAGTATATTGAAAACAAACATCTTCCAATCAATATATACTTAACATGCCTGAGCTATGTCATTTTTCAGTGATTTTGAATTAATCTCTTTGTTTGCCAAGGTGATGTTTTTGTATGCATATTATATGTTATCTTCCATGTATTAAGAAAGAAATGTATATATCTACTAACCCATATTTTATTTAGACATCTATGCAATTTTGAAATTCATATTTTACAATGTTAACGTTTTAAAAGTTTTGGATATACCCCCCACCCCCACCCACCCCATCCCACCTAATTTTATTAAATCAGCATTGTACAGCGCCTTGAGTTAAGAAGGAAAGCACTTCAGAAAGCCCTTATTATTATTATTATTATTATTATTATTATTATTATTATTATTATTATTATTATTATTATTATTATTATTATTATTATTATTATTATTATATTATTATTATTGTTATATAGGAGACTTATGATGCTCCAAAAGCAAATATTTCCATATAGATGTGTTTGAAACCACATTTTTTATGTAACATTCTCTTTTCATGTAGGTTTGTCCTGGGAACAGTATTAGAGGCCCTTGGTCAGCTGGAAGATGCCTGTAACTGTCAACTGACTGGCACCATGTTGGAAGCAACCTGCCCGATCGCTTCTTTCAATGTTATACAGCGAATAATGACATGATAGTTTTCAAGGGCGATGCTTGTGTTTTCTGGCTTATCACCGGATAATGTGAATGTTTTTTTAACACCTTAATGTGTTAATTCTCTTCTAGCATGAGCGGTTCTATTGGAGTCTCTTGTGTTGCTGTGATATAGATATATATATATAATATATATAAATATATCATATAAATTAATAATATATATATATATGGTGTTTTAGCAACTACATATAGGCAGATAAAAATAAACATATCAGGGACAATGCCTAGTGGTGTTTTAGCAACTACACCAGGCAGATTAGAGTAGGGAAAGGGGGAGAGAGAGAGAGAGAGAGAGAGAGAGAGAGAGAGAGAGAGAGAGAGAGAGAGAGAGAGAGAGAGAGAGAGAGAGAGAGAGAGAGAGAGAGAGAGAGAGAGAGAGAGAGGAGAGAGAGAGAAAGAGAGAGAGGGAGAGAGGGGGAGGGAAAGAGAGAGGGAGGGAGGGAGAGAGAGAGAGAGAGAGAGAGAGAGAGAGAGAGAGAGAGAGAGAGAGAGAGAGAGAGAGAGAGAGAGAGAGAGAGAGAGAGAGAGAGAGAGAGAGAGAGAGAGAGAGAGAAGATACACACACAGAGGCAGTCAGAGAGAGAGAGAGAGAGAGAGAGATTATAGTGTAAGTTAAGCAGGGAGTGTAGGGTTGGTTGGGAGGTTATTGGGCCAGGAAGAGGGTCAAATGTGCATCATGAAGAAAACAAATTCCAGCTAGAATTTAATTCAATCCATTCTATCAGACCTGTTGAGATGATCAGTTCAGCTGTTAAAGATCAACAGTCTCTGCCTTGAGGAGACAGCATCTTGATTATTTTGGTTTTACCAGTGCATAAAACAACTTATCATTGTAATAACATTTCATTATAGGAAGAAGAAAAGACTTGAAATAGAGCTGGGTGGGTTTCCTTTTAAAGTGTTGGCAAACATTTGAAAAGAAAATGACAGTGAATTATCCCAAAGTGGTGACCTGAGCTTATCCAGCTAACACTGGGGTTTTTTTGTGTTGTATTTGTGCATTCTTTGAATCTGCATTGGATTGGGTTTTTATTGCATCTGTCTGTTACTGCATTATATTGTATTATACAGACACATGGAAACTAGTGACAAAATATCTCCAGAGATGTGATTAAGACCACCATACTAGCATGCACAGTTTAGGGCAAGGACCCCTTGTGTGACTGTAATGCCTTTATCATCATTACCATCATATAATTGACTTACGATGTAATGTGGTCACATATTTTGTGTGTGCAATTACAAGCAAAGGTAGATCAGTGAAGCCCTGTGTCTTTTAAGGCCATGGAATAATTGTTATGTGTGGGCCAGGCCATGGATAACCCCCCAGATGTTTAGTTTTTATTGGGTTTTTTCCTTTGTTGCCTGTTTCGGAGATTATTACATGACTGAGAAATTGAGAAATTAGTCTTGCATATTATACTTAACCCTCATACTAAAGATGGAATGGAAATGATAAAACAACAACAAAAATATCTGCCTCTTGAGGGGGAAAAGGAAAAGGCCCAATCTGGATTGACGGAAACAATACAGATATCTATTTTTAATTATATCAAAGGTGTCTATTTTTCATAATGCCATTGAAATTTTAAGTAAAATTGAGCAAGGAATTTTGTAGTTTGTTCCGAAGAAATGATGTCTGGAATCTATTGTGCTCAAATCCTGATTTTGAAAATTTTGTTCTTTGTATTCATCAATTGTATTAAATGCTCTGTCATGTGTTTAATGATAATTATGTCTGTAACTGTAATAGTCAACCTTGGGATATACTCAGTACTTTAAATCTTTTGCAATAATGCCATAATAAATGTAATGAACTATGTTTTATGACATTCCTGCAATATGTTCCAAACTCATATAAACTCATTGATTGACTGACATTCATTATCAACTCTAGACGTCTTAACAATTAGGTGCAATCCGAATCATCTGTGATAAAAAGCGTTTCTTTAACACAATTGTATTTGTATTTTATTTCTTTTTGCATATCTACTACTAGGTTTTCCAAATTATGTGCATGTATCATAGCAACAAATTAGAACTTACTTTGCATTCATTTGATAGTGCCCCGTATAGTCATCTTGTTTGCTTACTCCTGTAATCCTGTTGTTAGTTACACAAGTAAAAAAAATTATAATTCTTTTAAATATTTTTCTCAACTTGAGAAAGTTTATACTAATCTCTTTTGTACTGAAAATCTTTATGTTTGCATCATATTTATGTGTGAAAATTTGCTGTATATGTTGAACAATGAGTTGTAAAATGTTAAATTGTCACATTTTTTCATGTTTGAAAAAAGGGATAAGAAAAAAAAATAAGAAACAAGAGACTGGGGAATGCTGAAACTGCGTAACTATCGGTTAGGGGAGAGGAGGGGGAGTTTATCAAATCCTGTTTAAAGTTTTTGTATAAAATCCTTAAAACTTAGATTGACATAATCGGCTTACATTCCTGAGACAGTGATCACATTGTATGTTTGTAAAGGAATTAGAGAAAGCTTTGTAACTGTGTTTGTTTCTTACTCTCATTTATAACAAAAAGTTGATGGTCTTTACTTCAATGTAATCTTCCTTGGAACAGTTAAACATTGCAAATTTGTTCATCTTCATTAGAGGAGTTAAAAATTGCAAAGTTTGTTCATCTTCATTAAAGGAGTTCAAAATTGCATAGTTTGTTCATCTTCATTAGAGGATTTAAAAATTGCAAAGTTTGTTCATCTTCATTAGAGGAGTTCAAAATTGCAAAGTTTGTTCATCTTCATTAGAACAGTTAAAAATTGCAAAGTTTGTTATCCATTCCCGGCCAGATTTATGTCTTGCAACTCGTCTTTGTGGGTTGGAATTTTTCTTAACAATAACACATCAAATTTGTCTTGTTAGTTTTAGTATTCTCAAACCCCAAATAGTAGTCCTTATTGTTTAAAGCTACTGTAAAACATTGAGAGTAATTCGCATATCAAGACATTTGACGGTGAGGGAGGATCAAAGAAAGGGGAAGACATGACATCTTTTACTGTGAATTTTATTTAAATCTTTCAGCTTCTACTTAGAGCAATAGAAGGGAAAATTACATCACAAAAGATCAAATTAAATTTGTGTTACCTAAATCGTAAATCATAAAGAAATGTTGAATTGCACTTTCATAACTTAACTTAAGAGCATGTAGAATATTATTTCCTTTACACCGTGTACTTTCATTAGGTATCTTGTCACTGTGATTATTACATGCAACTCTTTCCTATTTATCTATTTACTGTTTTCTATAGTTGCTATTACCACTTGTGAATTTCTCATGCATTGCACATAAATATTTTCTTTTAGGTTAATCATTAGATTTTGAAATAAAATGTCTTCGTCTCTCCTATGTCATGCTTTCAATGACAGTTTCTTATATGCAGGTTAGGCATCATTCTTTTGTGTGTTTTAGTGAATCTAATCACCTCCACCAGAAGATGTCGGTTGAAATGATATTGATAAGAATGAAGCTGGTGGTCTCCTGCTGAACAGAAGGCTTGTCATATTGTGGGTATGAGACTCCATCGATCTCCAGTCTTCCTTTGGCTTTAGAGCCTGAATATGTTGAGCCTGCAGGCTGTCTGAGCTGGCTCATTGACTGAATTTTGAAATGATGAAACCACTGAAAGCATTGCTTCTCTGTGCTTGTTGTAAAGTACATAAATTACAGATGGTAACATTTTTCTTTCCAAAGAAACTAAATATGACGTAGTCTTTTAAGATCAGTATCTTTTGTATGAAATAAATCTTTTCAAATGGATGCCTGTAGGTATTGTGTATTTCTTCATACCAAAAGCCTGTGTCAATGTCAGCCATAGATGCGAGTCAATCTGTCAGCAATGGATTCAAGTCAGTCCATTAAAGATTGCCATGGTGTTACCACAATTTGCTCTAATTTTGTTTGATTTTACATTCTCATACATTTCACTTCCACCTGTGTTAAAAAAATTTTGTCTTCACTTTGTTTTAGTTTTATTTCCATTTCTTATATTTATACTTTTCCCTACATTCAGCATATTTTTCAGGAAAATGCAATGAGGCAATCCATTGTAAGCATCTTTTACCTTACAGTTTTATGACAACGGAAGTAAACATGTCTTTTTCCAAGATTTTTGTTGAGATTAGTCAAACCATAAAATTTGTTGCGTGAAAAGAAAAAGGACTGTAGCCTTTTAACTGTTTACTAAACTGTTTTGTTGAACTTATGTATTCTATTATTATACTTTAAATCTGGAAATATTGAGGTCCTACTTAGGTCATTTTTTTTTTCATTCTTTCAGATATCTTTCAATTCATTCATCTTGCTATTTCCTCTTAATTCATTCTGAGGTCACCACATGTGGTGGACGAGTAAATTTCATTGAAACAAACCCAAAAGATTGGAAAATGAAAAAAAGATATCAATAATTTAAGATGCACTTTAGGTTTTTCTGTCCTTTACATTGCACATTAATTGTTGATTTCTTGCTATATTGCCGAAGAATTTCTCTTATTGGAACGACATTCTATAAACTATTACTTTTTCTCAATGAAATCTGCATTTGTATCTGTGTATATTATGATTTTATTTGTGTCTCTTATGTCACGATAAATTGTGAAACTGCATTCCAGCTTAATTATTCATCAATGCTACTGGAAGGTAATAACCCTTGCATTATTTGTCCCTCAAATTGGTTTGTAGAGTTTGGGAATTTACAAATCCCATTTGAAAAAAATAAGCATAGAAAATTATTTGATTGTTTTCCTTATAGAATAAATAATAAAACAGAGGGGAAAAACCAAACACACCTTTTTTCTATCATTTTATCTCTAAACGGGATCCATATAATAATGTATGATAAATTTGTTTTGATATTTTCTCTTGCACTATGTTTACTACACCTGCTGATCATGTTGATTTCGTGCACAAAGGCCATAGTACATTCGAATAAAGTCAGAGCTGCTCTAATGAAAGCTTTCCTCAAATGAATTGTTGCTGCCCTATAAAGTAGACCACTGTTTGTTTTCCTCGACATGAAAAGAAAAATCTGACTTTTATATAGATTGCTCTATTGTGGCGCAAACCCTGTACCTTTTGCACTTAAAACAAAAAAAGTATATTTAGTGACTTCAAGTATTTATTAATCCAAGCAATATGGTACTGGATCATAGCATAGTGTTCATAGCATAGTGTTAAACTCTATGAATATTGTAATTCTAAGCCAGTAAATTATGCCTAACTTACAGCATCCTTATCTATACCCCAGTATACTATCCATAGCTTAGCTACCACAAGTGAAATGACATCATTTCCCTTAGTACTGTAATGGAATGAGCTTGATTGGTGCTGAGGTATAGCACATATAATTCATGTTGTTATTTAATCTATTGTCTTTGTTATTGTCTTTGTAGTTATGTGTCACCATAGATTTAGTTTGGGCATTCAATTACTCTTTAATTAAATAATTACATTTTACTTGTATTGTAATATTGTGACCAAATTTATTTTGGGGTATATTTTCCAGTTTTATAACTTTAAACTTTAAACACGATTCCTAGATGAAAGACCTTTGGATTTTGTCATTTTTCTCTGTAATTAATATTAATGTTTAAATTGCTTTCTACAGTACTTACTTAATGTACATATAATAATTAATATTTCATCATAGGAACTCAAAGGTTTATCACTGTCAAATCAATTGTAACAGGAAAGGTACATGCATTTTTATCATATTCTATCATGCTAAACAAATTATAAATTGAGTGTAGCAAAATGATTTGAAAGTGCATGGAATTGCAGCTGTAAACATATGGCCAGTTGTGAGTTAGGGAAATTAAACGTCCCGATTCTATTTATATACACACAAATGAAAATTTATCCTTTGTGGAACGAAGTCCTCAATCTTTATTCAATTTGTTTTCAAAACTTGTTATCTATCTTACAGTGATTGTATTATGTGTCATATAGTGAAAGTTTTTAGCAATTCATATTATGCCACCATTATAGGATGTCTTAATTAAACTTATACCACTATCCTTATATCATGACTTATGCCATTTTATCTTTACATTCTTTGAGACAACAAAAACAAACAAAAAATCATCTCAGAAATATCATGGTCTATTCAATAAAGTTTGTACTGATTACATAAGTTTACCAATAGTGTTTTATTTGTATTTTGATTGTGGTTTCGTAACAACGAAGTTTTGCCTGTGTAGGAATTTGTTTGGAAATGATCAACAGCAACTTACTACTTAGGCATGATGTAAGTGTCTTGACCCAACAGTTTGGTAGTATCACTATCAGTAGCCTAGTGTCAGTTGCTAGACTTGGGATCATGAGGACCGAATTTTAAATCTGGCAATGCAAAGTTCAAAGAGTAGCTGGGGAATATATATATATAACTCTACAACAGATCAGCATCCTGTTAAGGAGGCAATGCAGTTCCAACTGTTCAACATCAGGCTATTGAAACTGAGATGTATATGCTCTGGATCCGTGGCCTTTGAAGCAACCTTACTGTCTTATCCAACAGTTTATGACTAAATTCACTATCTTACGACAAACATGGACAGGGTAATTTCTACCTCAAGGTTTTATTTTGGGGAAGGTATTGAACTTCACATGTCCTCACCTAAGCCATGTTTAAAGAGGAACTTGGCTTTATGCAGAAAGATATAATGTTGAGATCATAGTCTGTTGTCTTTAATACTATAGACTATTCTATTGTGGTACTTTGATTTTATCTTTTAAGTTGAATCAGGGTCCAAGGAATCTTTTTTTTTTCTGGGGAAAAAGCACAAACTTCTTTTCAACTTGGACCTGATTGAGTACCTGGCCACTTACTGAAGAGAGTAGTGTCAGAATAATTGTGCTAGCTATGTGTGATGTACAAATAGCTGCACTATACACTTCCTAACAAATTCAGGAGGGAAAAAAAGATAAAACTACCTGCCCAGGGAATGAAAAAGGAGAGTGTTGCTCACCCCCCTCCCCCCCCTCCTCTCACACACACCTTGGTAGATTGTGAAGAAAAAAAGAGCAAAGCTTTTGTAAAAAAACAAGCTCTATATAATGTCGAGGAATGTAGCTCTGAACCTACCCTCTCCCCCTTCCCTCACCACAATGAAAAGGAGGTCTTAACAAGAACTACAGAGTACCGATGTGTAACTGTTTGTGAAACTACACACATGAATAGAACAAAGTACACTGGAAAGAATGTAAGACAAATGCACATTTGTGTTTTATAAAGCAATTTTGTTGGAAATCCAAACACTCAAAGAAATGTATTTTGTAATGCCATGCAGACATGTACATAGATAAATAAAAATAAATAAATTAAAAAAGCAAATTATAAAAACAGTAAATAAATTTTGTAACAAGCAACAACAATGATAAACATCATGAAAAGTGTGACCATAGCAATACTTTCAACTCAATAACACTTGCAGGTGCAGGCAGACCAATGAAAGCTTAGTACAAAAATATGAATACCGAGCAATTAATACTGATAAAAACATTGCACAGCTTGGATTTAAATACTTTTTTATCCTGTGCTGCAATACTAACATGGTAAATGAATTTTTCTTTTAAATAAATATTTTATGTACACAGTAATGGCAAAAAAAGGTAGGCATTAAAAATGTAATAAAAAGGTTTTAATAAATGAGAAACCATATATATAAAAATAAGAAAAATCTAAATTTTTCATTTCTTAATTTTTTATTATTGAAAGATGAAATGAGTCAAAAGTCTTCTTGATATCAAAGGCACTTCACTCTACATGAAATAATGTATCATGACTCACTTCATCATATAAATAATACTTGAAAGAACACATATTATAATTGAATCCTGCCTGTTGTAGAGTTGTTTTGGGGTTTTTTCAGGTGGAAAACTTCAACATCAATAAAATAATTGCAGAAGCATATTACTTCATTTTCATGTTGTATATAATAATGAAATAAAAACATTTGTTTTTGCAATAGTGGACCTTCAAATCAATTTTGACACAAGTTGTCAAAAATGATAGAAAAAAAAGCAAGCATATCTTACATTTTTTGTAAAGCTTCAATAATGTAAAGATGAAAGTTTCAAGAAATACTGATATATTTAAAATGAATGCATCATAAACACTAATAGAGGACTTGAAGGAATTTAGAACCCTAATAGGGTTTTAATCTTAATTTTTAAAAAGAACATGATCATCTATCACATCAAGAAATTAGTATGAAGAGATTCTTTTCTGTCACAAAATTACTCATCAAGGAAAACAACAATGAAAATAACAAGTACAATTACTGTAAAACTTGAAAATAATACTATAGCATGGTTGTTAAAACTCATATCATTAGATATTGTTTAAGCAAAGCATCCGAAACTCATCAATGAATTTGTCTGCAAATGAAATATTTCAGACAAATTTAAAGGGGAAAAGTTTACAAATTAATGTCCGAGTCCTTTCCAACATTCAAACTCCCCCCCCCCCCCCCCCCCCCCACTACAATAAAAAGTAAAAACAACTGCACCACCCCAAAACATAAGATTGGTTTTTTTTTTAACTCATCAGTTCTTATAACTTGCAGATTAATTTTAACCCCCCCCCCTGGAATCTTTTCCCACATACAATTGTGACAGTCTGTATCATAATAATAGTAATAATAATAATAATAATAATAATAATGCTTGTATCCATTAGTAAATGATCAAAGTCAAGGTTTCTGCTTGTCTTCTCCCTGGTGGCAGGCTTTAGCTTTGAAAGTCACTAGTGAAAAAGAGGCCGTACTGACGACCCATTTTGGAGATTGTAGGAGGCAAAGGGTGCTGGAAAGCTTTCTCATAGGACCCTGGCCCAGGCACTTTCTGTGAACCGACAAGATTCAACATTAAAAGAAAAAGAAAACAACAGAAAAAAATAAGGAAATGGATCTACATTTAAGACACATTAAATAATTTTCATTTTAATTGTTCAACAACTAATCAAATTAATGAAACTCTAGTTTTATTCCAGTTAACGCTCATTCATGTGAGAAACACATTTACGTCTGTTATAGTTGTACAAATGATAAATAACCCAGAGAAATTTTATGAAGTCTAATAATTGTACTTACTTTAATGTAAAATGTTTGTCCTTTTATAAATTTTAACACAGTATAATAGCAATTTATCTAAGCCTTTGAAAGTCCAGTAAAGTTGCATTTAAAGAGAAGATAATGTGTATTGTGTTGAACAAACTAATAAGGCCAATACTTCTTAATCCAATGTAAGAGTAAGATAAATGCACTGCTAGTCATGCTGTCTTAGTATCATGTTTGAATTCAATATATTTTCATCAGTTCATCAGAAAATTATCGTTTGATTCAATGTTATTGTTCATAAAAGGTTATCTAAACATGGGAGTCTATAATATAAAAGTTTTGAAGATCTTTATAGAACAACTGCATTCTTTTCTTCTTTATCAAAGTTCCTTTATTAGAAAAATCTTTATAGAATAACTGCATTATTTTCTTCTTTATCAAAGTTCTTTTATAGAAAAGATCTTTATAGAACAACTGCATTATTTTCTTCTTTATCAAAGTTCCTTTATCAGAAAAAATCTTTATAGAATAACTGCATTATTTTCTTCTTTACCAAAGTTCTTTTATCGGAAAAATCTTTTATGAATATTTATTTGATCAACGTGTCATGTTTACTTTTTAAAGTTTATTTAGATGGGAACCTATTTAATTACAAGCTTCTGATGTATAAAACATCTGGAGTTTGGTAATTGTTTATCTTCTTTTTTTTTCAGTCAAGGAGAAAGCCTGCCATTTTTAACAAATTGTATGCTTCAGAATCTGACTTGAAAAAAAAGTAATATAAGTCTCCTCTTTAAACATTTAATCAATAGGATTTTCAGGGAGCAATAAAGTAAAGTTGTGTCCAAAGATCTACAATGGTAATGATAATGAAACAAAAAAAGCAGACTGACACAGGATATATGACATGCAAAGTTATTGTGTCAAGTTGAGGTTATGACAGGATAGAAAACTAACCTACAAATTAATGGTTTTTCAGATCTTTCCCTTAGACTACAGGTTTTACAGGGTGATATTTTATACAGATTATATGATAAACATTTTCATGGTTACATATTCCATCATTATGGTATAAATACAAGCAAATCTAGGAATTACAATTGAAAAGGAAAAATGTGAATATTTCTATTTAGGCACAATACATCCACAACCACTGGCATCTTAAAGACAATGGTTATTTCACAATGAATACTGAATAAATTGGTCAAATAAAACTTCACAATAAATATGTTGTAATGATATGATGAATGGAATATGACAAGGATTTATGTAGGTTGGATAACACGTTTATTATCTTCTGATCATTAGACATGGGTTGAGAAAATGAGAGAGAGAAACAGGAACAGGAAGTAACATAACAAAAATAACAACAACGTCTTACAGTCTTCATACTAAAACGAGTTACACTACATAAATAGGAAGTGACTACATATCCAATGACAATGTAATGGTAATACAACTTTATATATCATACTAAGTTACCGTAACCATAACATATGTCTACAACCTGCACATTGATTGCATTAGGTTCAAAGCTGAAGTACATCTATTTATATACAGCGGAACCTCTCAAATCAGGAATCTGGGGAATCTGGAAACCCGGCCAATTGGGAAGAATTTACCAGGGAACGGAATTGTTTCTATAGATTTTACCTCTCTAAACGGGAACGGTCCCCGGCTAATCGGGACAATTTTCGCAGGTTTACATTGATTATCATCATCATTTCCCCCATATTTTTTTATTCGACGCTCACTTTTTAGTCCAATTTGGTTTCCGTATTAGCTAAACATCAATTATTACACCTGCATTAGTGCTACATGCGTTATACATTGCATAGTGTATACACGATGTCACAAGTGCCAGTTTACGATGACCATAAGCCAGACACACCAGACATCCATTAAGAAGGTGTGAAAGCAGAACAATCCAGCCAGACCTTGCTCGTCCACCTAACAATACAGTACGGTACTGACACGGTGGCACTTAGAAAGTTATGTACTGTCATAGTCTTTTATTGCCCACCTCATACGTCAATCGCAAGGGTAGAAACGAGAGGAGATTAAACGACCCATTATGCCTTTTGATTATGTGTCTTATCTATCTACTGTCCAAGGAAGATCGATTGTGAGAGTGAGTGACATCTTTGATGAATGCGATCTTCGTATTGATCAACTGGTCCTGTGGCTACTTGTTCGTTTAATTCTGCATGTTACCACTCACAGAAGGGCTTAGATACCTCAAACTGCTGAGGGAAACCAAAATTCTAGGTCCCCGGCAAATCGGGAAACCCAGCAAATCGAGACGATTTTACAATCCACCGAGAGGTTCCACTGTATATGAATATGAGGCTTATTTACAGTTAACAGATATTTTGCAAGAAAAAGATTTTCTCAGCAAGAAGATTTTAACATTACGTGAGTTCTTTTCTATCATTGCAATTCTTTTTGCTTTTATGCATAAACGCTTTTCTAAGACTTAATGCAATAAATTAAGCTATCAACATTTTTTAGTAGTTGATAACAATAGTTATAGCAATAGAGAGTGTGAGTGATTGAATTTTTGTTGTTGATGTCATAATGCAATCATCCATCTGTGGAATTCTTGAATGATATTGTGTGCCATCTATAATTCATCTACCGATTTCAACAGTTTCAATGCCATTATTGACATTAGAAGACTTTTTCTATAATGTTTGGCATGCTCCTGGAGACTGCACTTTATGAATGCTCCATAGCTGTGTGCAAGAAATATCTATTTACAACTTTTCTATAGATAAGCAGAAACAAATTTCATGGTTAAATGACTTTTGCTTGACAACGATACATTTGTGTAATCAAACATGTGTTAGTGACATAAATAAAGAGACAACAGAGAAAAAGATAATCATTTAAAATTATTGATAGATTATCTTCATAATATGTTATAATGTTTACTAGGAAGGAAAGAGAAAAAACATACACGCTGGAAGGGAACCTGACAGAACAGAAAGAAAGTGATTAATCCACAGTATGATACATGCTCTTAAAGAGGATCAAACTGTTTCACTTACTGTATTGACAAACATATCATGGGAAAGGAAATCATGAGGTGGAAAAACGTCAAATCAAAATGCTAAAAATTTGTAACATTCTGAGAATAAGGCTCCATGTAACTTTCATAACACCATGACATAACCAATGTACATAATGCACAGAAAAAATGGTCAAAACATGTTATTAAGGAGTATTCAATATCTTCCAAGATTTAAATGTTATTTTCTCCATTTATTTTATTTTTTCTACATGTTTTGTCTTTACATTCCCTAATCAAAAAGAATCTTTTCTTTTTTTAAACAACCCATGTAAAGTAATACAATAAAGTTTATAAAAATTTTGCAAAAAAAAATAACAGACGTGTATGCTTCCAGAGCTAAAGAACTTGTTTAAGATAAATAAACTTCAATCTAGAACCTTTGTTGAGATATTGGTTGACACAATCTTATAATCAATCAGATAAAATAACTATGCTAAGTTTAAAAGCAAAGTATTCATGACAAAAAGACGATATAGAATAACAGAATAAAACTTATGAACAAGTCAACCAAATATGACTCCCCCTCCCCCACTATGGCCTGAAATCTTTATATCTATATTATTATATATTTTATAATGAAATATAATGACAATGGAACTCCTGTTAACACACTCATAGCTAATAGCACAGCAAAAAGGATCACAAAATAGTTAAGGGAATACAAAAGAAAATTTCAATTGATGAAAACTCTAAAGATGAAAGTCTCATAAATCTAGATGCATGTACAAGTACTTTATGACATGAAACACATTAAAAATTGATATAAAACCTACTGTATGAGATGTATGAAATCTAGGTGTCTTTGATCTAAAACTGGATGTAATAGATGGACCTTTTCCTGAAATTTCTTTCACACTGTATGCACCTGGTGAGGGACCCTCTTTCTGACAAGGGACAAAATTATTCACGAATGAGAATTAATTATATACTGACGGAGAGTTTATTTTACTGCAATAATACTTTAACCTCAGTGATAAAAAACATGCTTTTCAAAGCTATTCATTTTCTCACTGTGTCTTTTTTTTTTGCTAACAAGGAAATTTCTTGTCATCTGCTGAAATATTAAGAGATGTTCTAATTATTTAAAAGATATAATAATAATGAATCACATTCATATAGCGTATGATCTTAAAAATAAAAACGGATTATAGTCCGTAACATCGCACAAGAGCAGGCTCATCAACTATACATCCTTTATCCCTCAGCACGCCATTTCATTCAAAGTCTTTCTCAACTCCCTGGGGAGTATACAGTACAGCAACCTGTTAGGCGCTTCATATTTACACTGACAAGATCTTTCTCTACCTATAGCAGAGTACTCATTCACACCTGAGTTAAGTGAGGAGAGCCGAGTGAAAAACACTTCTCCTAACAGTACAACATTGGGAAAAAATACCTTGGATAGCCATGAGGTTTGAACCAGTGTTATCAAGATTACAAACTCACAGCACTACAGTTTCGCTACAATGCCCCAGGGTTTTTAAATAATAATAACATTCTTATATTATTATTTAACAGGTATTTTTTCAAATATGCACGCTCACAAATAATTATTATTTTATTAGTCGACACAGAGCATTTACCATAAGATTAAAAGGTAAGCATTGAGAGAAGCTTGATAAGACATTATAAATGTAGAGCAAAATATGTAAGAGAGGTGACAACAATCTTTTTATACTTTTCCTTTTGATACTTTTTTTTCATGAATACATCAGGTGTCCTCAATATATTGAAACTCTTTTGTAATTTCTCATAACAGTCTTACTTTCTATCTTGCCCAACATTTTGCAAATGTAAATGTAAGATAATTCCTTTGAATCCTTGAGTCTCATTGAGCTTGATGTTTTCTGTTCTTGTAACATTAAGTGGAACAAGATATAAAGATCATCCCCTGCAGGCTTCAAATGCCAGCTATTGTTGGTACCCATCTACACCTAGGTTGAGTGATGAAAACATGTTGTTCCTTTCCAAGCATAAAATGTTGGGCATAACAAAACAATGACTTAAGCTCACTAAAATACTAAAACTTTGTTTGCTAAATTTAATTTTTTCTTTTAAGTTGCGTATTTTTGAGCATTACATTTTCTTTCATAAAAATTACATGCAGTATCAATTGTTTAATAGCTACATTTGCTATCTTTGTTTATTTCCACTACTTACAGGTTTGAAGACATTATTTGGAAATCTCTTTGACTGTGAACGAAACATATAATTTCTGAAAAGAAAGAAAAAGCATTTGAAATAATCGTAAATGAATGAGAAATACATCCATGGAAATAAAACATAAAAAATGGTTTTCATTTTCCCCTTTAAATAAATACATCATTTAACATTACAGTATAATGAACAAAACTTTGTTGAATTAATTTTTTTACAAAATGTGATATAAGTCAGTTTCATCTTGACCCCATACTTGGAAATATTCATGTAATTAACAACACCTACTTGACTAATGCTTTGTCTTGATCTACAGCGTAATATTTTTTTCCATTTCATATGCATTTGGAGAAACATTGATGTCCTAAAGGAAGATGAAATAAGAATGAAAAATCATTCATATAAGCTAACTAAAAGCAATTTTGAATTCAGTGATTGTATCAAAGGCTAAGAGAACTATGTAATGATAGACAGCTGACATTTCTTTTGTGTGAAAATCTTGTCCTCTCCAATTTTAATTGTCAAAAAGGTAAATATCTACTGAGCAATTAGTAATTCAAGTGTCCTTTTCTCACATAAAAGATATAATGCAATATTTGTGACAATATAATGATATAAAGTTCATAAATTATACATTACCAGTATGGTTATACTGACGATAATAACTGCTTTCATAAAAAAAATGAGCTAATTATAAGTTTGTATTTAAGAAAATGATGATTGAACTCTAATGTATAAAAATCCACTATCATAAATTCAAGTAAATAAAGATGATTAGAAATGAAAGAATTTTCAAAGGATTTTGTAAATAGAAATGTACAAGTCTAAGTGAACACTTTGATCTGTCATTAAAAAATCTCATGTGTATCTATATACCTTGTCTTTTTTCCCAAAATTTAGAACATCAAAAGCATCTCTTCTGCCAGCCTTGAATCTGTAAGTGGCTGGCCTTTGAGACAGACTGCAAAAAAGGGAAGAAAAGAGATCTTTTACATATGAATTTAGCATTGCAGAATTCCCAACATACTGTCTTAGAGACACATTTTATTATGTATTAATAATATGAAGAAAAAATCTGTGAATGATTTTACCCT
Organism: Doris montereyensis; assembly: GCA_037039925.1. Classification (NCBI taxonomy): domain Eukaryota; kingdom Metazoa; phylum Mollusca; class Gastropoda; order Nudibranchia; family Dorididae; genus Doris; species Doris montereyensis. The sequence continues at coordinate 51,606 of JAXRKP010000092.1, read as the reverse complement.
CTTTGGGATGTTGGTTTTGAAGTGTTTTAGTGACAGTAAAAATCATAATAATAATACATAGTATTTATTTTGTGTTTTCCATATCGATTACATCTCAAAACACCTAACACTGTGAGTAAAAGACAGGAAATTATAAAGATCAGGTATACATCAATTTCTCTGTAAAACAAATAACTACAATGTTACATATGGTTTAAAATGATGCACAGGTTTAGATTTAAAAAGAACAACAACATTCAAATGCAGCTTAACTAAAATTCAATGAAAAGTAGTATGTTTTGATAGCTTTTTTAAAATTTTCGACAGAACTCAATTTTCTAATCTCCCTTAAAAGCTCACTCCAAACTTTGTGACCGTTATGTTCGAATGATGGTCGTCATAGTACATAATTATTTTTATTGGGATAGGCAAAAGTAACGCATTATCACTGGATCTCAAACATCTAGCCTTATTGTTTGGTTTTAATGGTTCTAAAAAGGTAAGAGGGGAGCTAGATTGTTTTGACATTTAAAAACCCTTACCGCAATTTTGTAGTCAATTCGTGACTTAACAGGTAGCCAATGAAGGGATTCCAAAGTGGGGTAATATGGTCTGTTTTCCACTAAAGTTCATTTAAATGGTCTTGTGATAGTAGAGCATTGCAAAAGTCCAAGTTTGGTAAGACTAAAGAGACCATAAGTGTCTTTTTAACATCCAATCATAGAAATTTTGTGATAATGTTGATTCGATGAATCTCACAGTAGAGTGACTTACAAAGTGCACTTATTTGATCTGACATCAATAAGTTTTACTTTCCTGATGGCATCATTTATGTAAATGTTCTTAACATTACACTTGATAGTTTCAGATCGTTTGCCGAGAAGAATGCAACTTTACCGAAAAAGCAACTTTAACATAAAAATAAAATTTCCAATAAAAGTCTGAGAGTCCTCCATATCAAATGAGCCTATTTATGTATTTGACTTTTTCTGATAAATGCTATATGATTTTACATTTTTTTAAAATAATTTCATGAAATGCACTGATAATATCTTGCTTTAAAAATTTCTTTCTTTCTTTATCAGTTCCCAATCTACCTTTCGGTGTATGGGTTCAGATGCCCGAGATGATCTTTCTCCAGGATGCCCTGTCCTGGCATTTTCTGTTTCCTTCCAAAAATGTTAAATTTCTATTCTTCAATGCCTCTTTTATATCTTCTTCCCACTTTTTTCGAGGTCTGCCTTTTGGTCTTTTACCTTGGGCTTTAGCACTGTATACTGATTTAGCTATTTTATTGTCTTTCGTTCTGTTTACATGCCCAAAGCATCTTAATTGATTTATTTCTATCTTAGTTTTTATGCCCTCTGCTTTGGTTTGATCTCTCATTGTTGTGTTTCTGATTTTGTCTCTTTTAGTTTTCCCTACTACTCTTGTTAGATATTTCATTTCAGCTGCCTGTACTCTACTGTATTCTCTACTGTCTAAGGTCCAGGTTTCACTGCCATAAAGGAGAGTAGGACAATAAACTGTGTTGTATACTGCCATTTTGGTTTTTGTTGACAATTCTTGTTTACCTACAAATGCCTTTCCTAGATGGTTATATATTTCACTTGCCTTTTGGATTCTCTGGATGATTTCTTCTCTTAGTTTTCCCTCTGAGTAATCATTACTCCTAGGTAATTGTAGCTTTAAACTTGTTTTAAATTCTCCCTGCCCAATTTAAGATTTTGTGTTTTAGCTTCCCTAGTTACTAGCATTGTTTTTGGTTTTCTTTGCATTTACTCTCATTCCTCTTTTATTTAGTTCATTGTTCATAATGTCGATATTCGACTGAAGGTCATTTTCTGTTTTTCCAAACAGAACTAAATCATCGGCAAATGAAAGCATCGATACATTTACTGATTTGAGCTTCCACATACGTACATTCATTTTCTTTATTTTTGAGGATGCCTTTGCGACTGAATCCATAAATGTGATAAACAAAAGAGGACTTAGGTTACAACCCTGTCTTACCCCTATATCTACATCAAATTCTGCAGATACATTTCCAACTACTCTCACTGCACATGTTGGTTTATTGTAAAAACTTTTAATGGCTTCTATTAAATTTTGCTCTACATTGTGTTCTTTTAAGGAATGCCAAAGTTCGTCCCTCCTCACAGTGTCAAACGTCTTTTCTAGATCTATAAAACACAGGTGCAAGTCAATGTTTCTCTCAAGGAATTTTTCTATTATTTGTCTAATTGTAAATATGTGGTCTTGTACACTTCTTCCTGGTCTAAATCCACTCTGATGCTCTTCAATCTGATCCTCTACTCTTTTCCTTAGTCTCATTTCCAGTACCTTGGCATACACTTTTCCTGGTACACTAAGTAGTGATATCCCTCTATAGTTTGAGCATTCCATAGTTGATCCTTTCTTATGTATTGGTACTACCGTTCCCTTTTTCCAGTCGTCTGGCACCTGTTTGGACTTCCATGCTTGTTGGCATATTGCATGTAGTAGTTTGTGTGTCTCTCTCCCTTGGTTTTTAATCATTTCTGGATAAACTTGATCTGCTCCTGGGGCTTTTCCTAATTTCACTTTTCTTATAGCTGTTTGGATTTCTTCCATTGATATATCTACATCTTCAGCTGTCTCCTCTGGATTACTTGTTACTCTTACTAATTTATCTTTACTCTCCTTGTGTCATATGTTCTGGAGGGATTATGTAATTGTTGAAAATATTTTCATCACGCTTCCATGATTTGGCCGTCTCTTCTTTCATTATTTATGCTTTGGCATTCTTAATTTGTCGTATTGGACATGCTTTGGTCTTTCTCATGCTCTTCATTGCCCCCCAGAACAGCTTTTGATTTCCTTCATAACTTTCTTGAAGTCGTTGTCCAAACTCTTCCCATTGTTCTTGTTTTGCTTTCCTCACTTCCTCTTTGGCGATAGTTCTTTTATTCACGTAATCTATCCTATCCTCTGGTCTCTTTGTTTGCAAGTATTTCTTCCAGGCATCCTTCTTTTCTTTGATCTTAGTTTTGACATTCTCACCCAACCGTGCTGTTCTTTTCCCATCTCCTTTAATTTGTTTCCTACCACAGACCTCTTCAGTACAACTGAGGAGTGTTTCTTTATACAATTGCGACTTTTCTTCTATTGTGCTATCGTTCAGATCCATCTGCCCTTCACTGATAAATATTTTTTATGCTTGATTGGTATATCTCTTTTACTATTGGTTTATTTAGTTCCTCTATTTTGAGTTTAGTAGCTTTCTTCTCAGTCCTTTTCTGCTTGTTTTCTTCAGTCAGTAATCTTATTTTGGCAAGCACTAGGTGATGATCACTAAATATTTCTGCTCCTCTGTGTACTCTTACATCCAATGCACGGTAAAAAAAGGAGCTGCTAATTATTATGTAGTCTATCATTGACTTTTCACACCTGTCTTCATTTACTCTTGTATATTTGTGGATATCTTTATGAGGAAAAAAAGGTGTTGGCTATTTTCATGTTATTCTTTAGGCAAAAATCTATTAGTCTCTCTCCATTTGGGGAAGTTGTTGTTTCTCCTTCTTTACCTATTACTCTTCCAGATGCTTTTATATTGTTGCCTACTCTAGCATTTAAATCTCCTAAAACCATTAGTTCCAGTTTGTGTTTAAGATTCTCTGCAGCTATTTGTAAATCGTTTTCAAAGGTATCTTTTTTCTTCTTTAGTGTCATCTTCGTTTGGTCCATAAGCTATTAATAATTTAATTTCTCTTCCTTTTGATTAAATATTTACCTCTAATAGCCATGGGCTTATAAATTTCCAACTTTCTAGTAGCTTTTGATGCCTTTTATGCACTAGGAGATCTACTCCTGCTTTAGCTCTATCTTTGACATCTACTCTGAGAAGCTTAAAATATGTTTTGGTCCTACATTTTCTATTCCTTGTCCTTTTTCTTTGTTTTTGTAATAGCCAAAATGTCTACTTTGACTTTTTCCATTTCTTCAACTTATGCTAACTCTTTTCCATTTATTGCCCTCATTCCATGTTCCAAAAATCACAGTCCGTATTCATTTCCAAGTTCATCTTCCAAAGATCAAGCCGGTTATGTTACATTTATTTCTCTGCATCAGTTAGGTTTTGGATAAGCAGGGGATTAGCCCACTGTACCTAGGTAGATGGTGGGGCTGCCACCTTGAAGCCCCTACCAGGCCTTATTATTTTCTGCCAGGGTTAACTCGCTTAGCCTTTGGTCAATCAAGACCGAACTGCAAGGCAGCAGGTTGTTTTCTGTCAGTGTTAACTCCCTTAGCCTTTGGTCAGCCAAAACCAACCTGCAAGGCAGCAGGAGACTCGTGGAGGGCGGGATCATCTACTCCCGTACAGGTGCTTACCTGTCCACTGCCCGGTTTAAAAACATTAAAGTGTCTAATTGTTGTAAATATAGGTCTCCTTACTGTGATATAAAATCTTGAACGTCATATTCTCCAGGCATGAGCATGGCCCCTTTTCCAGCTAAATCACTAGGAAGTTTACGCCCATCAGATTTGAATCTATAGGAGTTGGGTTTCTTACTTAATTCTTTAATGAAGTCTGATGATTCATAAGAACCTGGGATTGGGGTGATCTGTAAGGACATAATAAAATAATAAATGTGACATGACAATAAAAATGGAGCAAGAACGAGTGCTTGCTTCTTTCCTTAAATTTTAGCTGGTGAGTTTTTGTTTGATTTTTCCTCTTTAATAAAAAAAAAAAACTAATTTTGAAAAGGTGGTAAGACAGAGATAAAAGAACTGATTTGTCTGGTAAACATAAAATGCTTTACTGAAAAATTGTATATCAAAGTTATGGAAAAGCAAGTGAGCATGAAAGAAACTGAATAGACTGTTAAACTGGTGAGGTATTGCTTATAACTTGCTATTTAAATTATAAAAATGAATAAAACAAATACATTTAATTTAGTAAACGTTGAGTCTTACTCTGATATTACATCTCCACCATGCCTCCCTGCCTGTTACGGGATTTTCATAGCCATCACTCAGGCAAGCTCGATTCTGTCAGTGAAATAAGGTTTGGAATGGATTAATAGCTAAGTTTTAACAGTGTCTACTGATACCTTCCTGATTAAGCATTATAATATAAAAGAACAGACAGTAATTTCATAATCAGAATTGAAAAAGAGAAGAACATGAACTGAACATCATAAAAAAAAACCCACAGGTACAAAATTACATTTCTCTATTCCTTCGCATAAAATTTGTTGGGCAGAACTAGCAGTATATAAAACAAACATTATCATATACATATCCCCAAAAATAGTTTGTATTTGTTTTATAATATGAAATTACAGTAATTCATTTTGTATTGTTCTACGTAATAGAATTTGTTTATTTCAAGGTAAATAACATATTTTGAGAAACCAGGTGTAAAAATGTTTGGATGCTTATCTTCTTATACATTGTTTATTTTAACCGTTGAATTCTACTAAAACTATACAGCATGGAATAAACTTATTAAAAACTATAAAAACTACTACATCCAAAATAAAAGCAACTAAAAAAGGAAAATAAGCGATATATAACATTTTTCAAGACTGGTGATGTCAAACAATCTAAAAATGTTATACATTAGGTATTTTTAGCTCTACTGCAACTTTGATTGAGCAAATTCATCTCTTTAAAAAAGATACTTCTCTAGTTAATTGCAAAATGTATCTGTGAACTGAAAGTTGCTAGTTACTGAACAAAACGTTTGCCTTCTATGATCTCATGTAGCACACTTACTTTTGTCTCCTACATATTCATTGAGAGTTGTTATTTAATTTTTTTTAAAGGAAAATCAGGAAGTTTTGACAGAATATGAATAATTTACAATTAAAACTACAAGCTATTTTTTTTCCCTTTGACTTGACATAAGCAAACATGACTACATGGATATAAGATGTTCAATACATCTGTGAGGTCTGAAATACTAAGAACAAATTCTGCTTGATAGTTAAACTACCTTTTACTTATTTAAATTACTTCAGAAATGTGAAATTGGCCAATGCAAAGAACATTTTGACAGCTGTGATCACTCAATCAACACAGCTCTGTTGATGTATGTCATTTGACTGTAACAAAGGCAATAATACAAAGGAGCCACAGTGGAATGAAGTCTAGTATCTTGAATTTTGTGAACACTATCATTCTAATTGTGTATACATAAGCCATGCACTAAATTATTTTTTCCTGTGAATTTCACAATGGAAAATCACCTTTGAACATTCGCACTTGTTTTGACATACACTGTCAAGCATGCTGCGGTTTGATAAAGAACACATAAACATAAGACTTCTATCAAAGGTTGTTTTATTTCATTGCATTAGATTGGGGGCTTGATGTTTCATGCAAACTATGATGGTGTCAATCAGAAAATTTGTGAATAAACTTATGTAATTGAATATCATTTAATTGATATTCGTCTGTGTTGACACATGATGTCTGACATAGATCAGCTTTCACAGCCCTTTATTTTACGAACACTGTTGTAGACTGCAAAAAGATCATTGTATAAAACGTTCAACTTCACTCATTTAATAGACATTGTGTTGGATATTACAGAGCTGAAATCATGCAAATAATGAACTAAATAAATTGATTGTTTGAAAATGTTACCGTTATAATTTGGCATGCTGATTGTCAGCATCAATGAAATAAAATGCATAGTAAAAGAATTGACTTTTGATAATTTTGCATTTTTTAAATGCTTACATTAAGCTCATATTTGGCCTTTGTGTATATTTTTTCCAATGGTGCCACTTTTTGGCAGTGACTTGACATGATCTTAATATAAGATTTGAGTGATTTAAAATCATTTTTAAAGTTACTAGTGTAAGTTAATACCTTATTTAACTTTTAACTGTGGTAAATTGTATTTATCATGCTTTTACTTGCTTAGCCTCAAAGAAACGTACCTCCCAAGGGTGATGCTGTGATTTAATCATATTCACATTTACACCCCTTTTCTTTTGGTTTGGTAGAGACATCGGCTACCGTCACTGCAGGTGCTGCTGCCATGACTCTGGAGTTCAATTATATGTACCTTTATGGATATGGAAGTGAAACTATACGTCATCAGATAATTTCATATCACCACTAAAGATCGGATCTATTTACATAAACTAAGCCGAATATCGAAATTAAAGCCACATTAAAGATTATCCGCCATATCGATGATACCGGATGATACTGATAACTTTTCCTAAATCTACCTTTGGTGAGGGTTTGTGGCTTTTCTGAGGTAATTGCACGAAAGTAACAGTTTATTGCGCATCAGTATTTCTTTTCTTAATACTAGCATCAAACATGATACTTTAATTCACCAACAAGGGTTAAAATGGATGAAAACAACAAATTATTGGACACTGAACCTATCACCGCGTCCATAGCAACCACGAGATCTGTGATTCGGGTTCAAGCAAAAGCTAACTCGAAAAGAAACGAAAGTCGAAACTCAGGCTGCCGTTCAGCGTATTTTTCTTTCACTTAGTCACACTGACTGTCCGATCAAGAAAGTTCGTATACCATCAGAGGATACTAGATTTAGCTCTAGATCTATACAAATGAATCGAAAAAATACATGTATAAATTACTTTAAATAAAACATATAATTGTCTGGTACTAAGTAACGTCTAATTTTACATTTCTTGCCTGTCTTGTAAATTAATTGAGAAAATAATTACTATAATATATACATATACTACAATTTATACTACTGCGTAATACTGCTCCATGTAATAAGTTTGCTACTACTAATGACTGTTTTACTGCTGCAGCAACGACTACTACGACAACCCTACTTCTACTACGTGTACTACTACGTGTACTACTACTACTACTACTACTACTACTACTACTACTACTACTACTACTACTACTACCACTACATGTACTACTACTACTACTACTACTACTACTACTACTACTACTACTATTAATACTACTACTACCACTACATGTACTACTACTACTACTACTACTACTACTACTACTACTACTACTACTACTACTACTACTACTAGGCACACTACTATTGCTACTACCGGGTTTTACTGTTGCTGCTGCTACTGATCCTGCTGCTGCTACTAGTGCTACTGTTGCTACTACATATACTGCTGAATTAAAAGAAATGATCATACGAGAAATAGTGAGAAAAATAATACTTAGGAGGTCCAAAAGGGAACAGGTTAAGATAAAATTTGTTAGTATAAGTATACTACATGTACTTGTATAAGCAAGAAGAGGATACAAGAGGCAAAGAATAATTTCCTTCGTTCTTTTAAACAATCCATAAACTGCCGCTCTCTGTTCCATTTTTCTTCTTTTTCTTCATTTTTATGATTTATATATATACTTAATCATAGGCTACTCTTCTTTTCTTTTTCTACTTATTTTAATTTTCACTGTCGCCCTTGTCTATTCTACTTCTACACTCCTCCTTCTCTCCATTTTCCTTTCACCTCATTTTCTTTTCTTCCTTCTGACATCACACCGTGTGAATGTGATGCCTGTATGATGAGTGTGTTGCTGTTGTTGTTGTTGTCGTCGTTATCGATTCAGCACCGCTAGGATATTAGATTATGTCATTCGTACTAAAATGCCATGTAATGGTATTTACAGATTGTTTCCATTTGTTGCAGAGTTCCATAACAGGATGTTCCAGATACACTGTATCAGGGGGTGGGGGTGGGGGGAGGGGGTTGGGGGGAGGGGGGTAGAGTTACTTGTAGGCCCTATGTCTTTCACTTTACTTTCAATTTGTAATATTTGATTATTTCTTTTTTAATGGTAGTGGGTCAGTTTCTTCATGGGGTGGTTTGCAAAGAGGGAGGGCATGCTAGGCATGTTCAGGTTTTATTTTGCTTACATGCATGTTTAGCTGTATTTGATGTGTTCGGAATCTGAAGATGGAGATGGGATCTCTCCGTTTTGATGGCTGATTTTATATTTTGTTTGTGGAGGGCCATAGACCTTTGTCGGTATAGAATGTCATGTACATCTAAATCTCTTCCAGTCCTTCTTAAAGTTAAAGCCCATTGTTCACCTTATCCTCTTTTACTTTCAATAGTAATACTAGTGTTAACTTTGATAATTATTTTATTTTGCAATGTTAACTTTGGATCATTATTTGTTTTTGCAATGTTTACTTTGATCATGATTTTGTTTTGAAATGTTAACTTTGATCATTATTTTTGTTTTGCAGTCTCCGTTGTAATTTTAGTGTTTAGCCGTTGTTGTCTAGACTCCATTTTGGCAAGAATGCCTATTTTGTCATTTTCCTTGCGAGTTTACATGTCCAGCAATCCCTTGCATTACTAGCTTGATGCCATAGATTGTAATCAGTTGCTCCGCATTTAAACGTGTTTGCCTTAAATCTAGTTCATGGCAGCTGCCTTTACTTGTAACAAGTTTTGGCATTGCTTATCTGTAAAGACGGTGGTACATATATTTTTTTTCTCTCGTTGGGAATGTATTGAAAACAATGTTGAGATGCTATTGCTTCTGCTTCATGGTTGCACGTTCTTTATCCACAGGCCACCATCAAATTAATCAATCTGGGTATTACATGTACATAATTATAGATGCCATAATTATATACTCCCGCATTTGTTGCTGCGTTAAGAGCTGGCCCGCCTGTGTACATGGATGGGTCCAGCTGTACTGTCACTCAGGGTAGTCATCGATGGGTCGTTCAACATTTTTTTTGTTATGACATTAGCAGGGTTATATAATATATTATGTGTTACTGTTATAGTTATACCTAATCTCTTCATTGTTCTTTGGTACCGCGAAGTACCGGATACCATGATGTTATACCTATTGCATCGATTTCGTTATTCGCTCTTTTGCTTCTTTCGTACACCTCTAATATTGCGCATAGTATTATCATTATCAAGAGGTGTTACATTGGTATGGTATGTACATGTACATGAATTTCACACACAGCTGTGTGAGTTGGTTTCATCTAGTGGGGGGGGATTCGGCAGTCCAGAGGTAAGGTGTCAGCCTCTCCTCAATAAAAAAAAACCCAGTGGGTTCGAGCCCCGCCTCGCCTCAATCAAAAAACAGTGGGTTCGAGCCCCACCAACGGTTGAAACATTTTCTTGATTTTTTTCAAGCACAATCTACCCCCTGGTCCAGGTAGGTGGATCAACACCCAGCCCCATTGCAAACGGACGATAGAAAGGAGGTCCCGTGCGCAGATAACAACATTATGTGCACGTTTTTAAGATTCCTTGGCTGTTTACAGGGCAGTCTGGATAAAATTAAAAATCCTACCAAACGCCCCGAGATCACCTTAGTTGTGGACATGAGTAAATCAAAAATTTAAAAATCTCATGTTTGCCATATACTGTATTCTTTTAAAAAAAAAAAGCAGCAACAGACTGATTGGATGCACACTGGCGTTACACTACAGTACTGCATATCACCAAGCGTCTGTTTCCATGGAGCATATCGAATACGAGCGTCTTATATATACATAATGTATTAATACATAAATTTCCATTAAGAAGATTTTATTTCTGCACGAGGCGAACACACTTCACGTGCAGAGACTCTGAGAGCGTATAGGAAAATGGCTGCTGCAAGGCGTCTTCATGCTCGTTATTTTTTGTTTTTAATACATGTACTTTAGTATGTAGTGTCATGTACTAAAAACAAAAAAACAGTGTGTCGCGAACAAATCATTTTGATTTGAGGACGCCGAACACGAAATTGTCACTGTCATTATTTTCTCAATGTTTTGAAAAAATACTGAAGATGTGTAAACTGTATCCGGTGGTTTTTTAAAATAAAACCCTGACAGATGCACGAGTTGCCAACCCACGAGTTTGGACCGACTGTGGGCAATTGGTATCAAATTCAAAGTGCATTTATGACACGCGTCTTCTTGTTAAAAATCGCACACAGAAGCGTGGTTGATTGAAAAGACGTGGCAGATCCGATACGCTCCATGGAAGTTGGCCCCTAAAAATGCACTACGTGAGCATTTACTGTTTGTATTCTTGATAATAAAGATCTCACATTATCGTACTTTTATTAATAACATGTTTATTGTTACACACTGGCGACCAAAAGAAAGTACATTGTACATGTACCTACTCTTCAAATTCGATTTTAATTGCTGAACTGGTGTCTAATCACTTTTCCTTTTGTCTACAAAGTTAACAAATAGTGCTGGATTTCACTTACCTAGAAAATAAAAATATGAGTGAGCTTATTTTATGAGGCTCACGGTCTTCATGTGAACAGCCGGAAATGTATTGTATACGCCCCAAGTACCACGTGGTCATTTGATGCTCCTTTTTTGTTTTGTGAAGGAGATAAAACTAAAAGTAGTAAAACTAGTAAAAGTAAAAGCTTATCTCAAAGGGCTATATATATATATATATATATATATATATATAAAGCCGCATCACGTGTAGTTTTTTGCAGTTCACTCAAGTGACAATGCCACGATTGAACGAAAATGGGAGAAAGTAAACTGTGGGAATACATTATACTACCGGCCAACGCAGGCGTATTCCCAGACTGAGTGGCTAGGGCATTCAATGGATAGTCTACTAGGGGGACTAGTTGTAGTAGTAGGCGAAATATGACATTAAGTGACAACTCCACTACTAATAAAGACAGAACAAACACGTGACGTTTCGGGTATAATGAATGAAAGGAAGTATCAATCAAGGCAAAAATTTACACATATAATACATGTGTATACATTTCGCACCTTCAGTGTAAATTTTTACCTTGATTGATACTTCCTTTCATTCATTCTCTATCATTTCTTCTTTCTAGACCCAGTTAGATATAGATCTAATCTTATAGTTATCCTCTTTTTTTTCGTTCTTGTTTCCCATACTCACACATATCTCTCTCTCTCACCTTTTATTACTTACTTATTTTCATTTCAATTTCATTCTAGATCTGAACCTTCCATTCTCGCTCTTTTTTCACATCCCACTCTACTACGTTTCTTATCATCAGTCTTTTTCTTTCTTTCTCCCTCCTTTCTGTTTTTCTTCTGACATCACATTGTGTGATGCCTGAGTGTAGTGTACTTAGATCTAGATATTTCTCGTTTGTTGTCTGACGAAGGGTTATAGTTATAGTTATACCCTAAACGTCACGTGTTTGTTCTGTCTTTATTAGTGGAGTTGTCACTTCTTGTCATATCTCGCCTGGTACTGGTAGCCTAGTGACTAAGTTGCCTGAGGTCCTGGATTTGAATCATAATCATAGTAATGCTCAGTTTAGTGTTGTGTTCTTTGGGAAAGAAACTTGACACGCATTTTCCCACTGGACTCAGGTGCAAGATAAAAGACATAAAAGAGAGAAATAAAAGAAGACATGCAATTGCCAACCATCCAAAGGTTATCTTGCAGAGCTATCTAGCAGTCTCAAGGCTTTAAAGAAAATTCTTTTTGCTTGACTAATAAAGGAGGTCAAAATTTGGAGCGTCCAAAGAGAGAGAGAAAGTACATGTACATGTAGTGCAAAACAAGTGCAATAACACTGCCGCCGGCAATGGCAGTGCGGAGTAATGAACACGCCAACTACAATTTACTTGCTTAATAATTAAATAAATGAACATATACATGTAGTATATAGTAGTACAACATATTATTTTTGGAGCCAAGATGGATTGGGTTCTTGAGGTTTTAAATCACTTTAATTAACCTAAATTGTGTCAAAACCTACAATATGCACCCCCACCCCGTCACTTGTGTGTGCCTTACTTTGCAGGCATAGACATATTGCCAATAAGTAATAAAATTATTTTTTACTCCCATACTGTTACCGCTAACATATAATTATTACATCACCCTTTAATTTCATTATGGTTGCCATGGAGAAAAATTGTGTTCTGCTTCGAACATGTTATGTACTTTCTTCATTTTAAATAGAGGCACATTATATTATTAGTATTAGAAACAACAGAAGACCAGTCAAAATGAAATTACAATTTTGTGTGTGTCGTTTTTCACTTTATTTAAATCATAAATTTCTTCATGAATTGACGACTACTTATACATATCTCACCGTGTAATGCATAAATTAGTGAGTAAATGAAGTCAGGTAGGTCTACATTATTTGAATCATTTTAATTTTGTCATACTGTTCTGTGTAAATATAGTTTGTATGAATCACTATGAACATGTTTGTTGCCATTGATTTTGACAAATATCGGGCTCATCAATACTTATACATGCTGCAGATACTCGGTATCCCATTAGATTTAAAGCAAATCTAGTACATTACATTATGATGTATATGTACTGTATTAAAAATATAATAAAAAATCATTACACGACACACAACCTTGAAAATATTGTCAGATAATCAAGCCTTCCCATCCTGATAGAATATAGCTAGCTAGATTCTTCAGCCATTAGCAAGACTATGTAGAGAAAAAAAAACATCATCCAAAGACGGATGTCTCCCCACACACCCATAAGTTGTGCATCTGGACGAACACCCAACCAATTGAATTGAAAATTTAGCAGGTGTTGCTTGTATGTACTACCTATAATCAATCCTAATATCCTATTCTAAAAAGTTGACATAATTCAGTCGGCTAAAATATCTTGACACTAATGACACGTCACGAGTGACAAAAAGAGAATTGTGAAGGAGATGATAGTACTCTTAATGGTCCATACCACCATAATGTTTCTTTTTAAAATTATTATTTCATGGAGTTTACCCAGTCCATCGTGTGTGGTGATCTCAGAAGAAACAGCAAGATGAAAGAGTAACAAGAAAGAGATAGGATCTACCAGCAGAGCCCGCCAACTGCCCACAACAAACATGCACACAAAACACATGTACCATTCAAACGATAATTGTTCATATAAAACTGGCAATCAATTTCACATTACCACGATTTATAAAGGTAAATAAACACAAAGGGCGTGGAAGGTTAATTTTAACTTTTTAAAATTTAATATAACAAACATTACAATACAATAAGAAAATCAAAAAACAAGAGTGTGCATCATTGTAAAAATGTCTAACAAGAAGTAAAAAATGGCAGGGAGAGAGAGAAAGTAAGAGAGAAAAGATAGAATAGGAAAGTCACCTACTAAAGTGAAAAATATATTTTTTTGAGGGGGGTTTTGTTTTACATCATAATATCCATTTTAGTCCGATACCATTTAGGAATGGCACCTCTAGGCCAAGAAAGTTAAATTGCAAACACGATAAAAAGATCTAGACAACTAAATCAGTGGTAGTAGTAGTAGTAATATAGCGAAGAATACTGAAGAAAAAATAAAGAAAGAAAAAATAAGAAAAAAATACAGTCATCGACATTACAGGATGCTATTTAAAGACCAAAATGGAAGGCTGGCTGAGCTAAAGGAGATTGACCTCTATCCATGACCAGAGCTCTCATTGGCATTGAAAGCGGCTACCTTGCACAACCCCTGTCAGTGTCATAGTCATAGCTATCATGTAATGGTCCCAGATAACAAAGAGTTGAATGCAAGAAGGCAAATGGAGGGCAGGGGACATGGTAAGGGGAAGAGGAATCATGCTTTGCCTTATAAACAGAGCAAAGAAATCTAACAAGATGAAGTAGCAATATATGGCTGATATCTTAAACAACAGTAACAACAAAAAATTAACTCAAAACACATATAGGAACAAGAAAGGTCGGTAAAGTTGAAGAGGAATTAAAAAGAAATGTTTTCACTGTGAACTGGATAAACTAACAAACAGCATACACACAATTATAAAAGAAAAAACATCCAAGATTAACGAAACAAAAAAACAAAACAAAACAAAAACCTTATCACATGAGATCCATCTGCAGAATGTTATTTTAAGTAAAAACTTTTTTCACCAATGGACTGGAAAAAAATGATGGAGAGAAAATTTCTCCTTTTGAATTGACTACTGGGATTCAAGTGCTTTGCAAATAAAGAAAGCTGCATCTTGGTGGGGAGGTTGAGACTAGAGATGAATACAATTGAAAGTCCTCTTAGTTGGGAGGCTAAATTTCAAACCTGCATTCTCAAGAAGGCGAGAAAAAAAAATCCACTTCACCATGACATTTACCAAGTTATAAGTGATAATGAATGACAAATATCAGCAGACAAATTTAGTAGATTTGTCATGATTGCAATGCGTAGATCATAAATCACTTTCAAACAGAAAAAATTTACAAAATGACTAGAAATGAAAACGGACATACATCAATCACACTCTCTTAATCACTTCTTTTTTAAATGCTTTCAACAAACATTCCAATGACTTGTGAAGTCCATGTTGCGGATGGAGCAGTTGTTTGAGCTCAGTTTGTTCACATCATGTGCGGCTGTGTGGTGGAAAAATGAGAAATGAAGACTAGCGGTTCATCCATAATCATTACTTAGATGTCATCATTGTCACGAATTCTGAGGAAGAAAAAGATGGCATTGTCAATAAGAAACGACTAATTTCAAATTAATTGTGTTAGCAACAGAAAAAAAAAACCCAAACAAACCCCCAAACATTTCAAAAGACCACCCACCAATGTTACCATAGCAGCAGGGTTGAAAATAAATTCACTTTAGCCTACCGACCTCATGGACATTTTAAATATATAAGCATAAAAACGCCGACTTTATACTTCATATATATATTTTTATATATATATAAGCTTAAAATTAGGAAACGATCCATTGAAATATAGGCAGGCAAACTTTAAGCCAGATAGAGCATCATTTTCACCCTTGCAAAGTGGTTAACCATAAAGTTTTACATGGCTAAATCATGCACTGCTTCAAGGGAAAAAAGTATGCGTGTCAGATCTGTATCACACTACTCGCTTTTTTTCTAGTCAAATAAACAATTTATTCAAACATAACAGAAAACCAATTTTTTTTTATGAGCATGTCTTACACTGCTACAGGTTAACGCCTTTAACTTATACAGTTAAAGGCGTTAACCTGTAGCAAGGGCTAAGATCTCGATATTGAAACCAATTAATATTTAAACCACAAATTTCATCATGGTTCATAGAAATAATTGCCGCACAGAAGCAATTAAGAAGGAAGGGCATGCTTAAACACCTTCATATTGGTTAGACAATATAATAAATCAAAATTGTTTCACTTACTTATTTTAATCAATAAGCTTCAATCAAACATCCTAGCTTAAATGCACCTTCAAGTGACAGATAAAACTTGAAACAAATACACCCCTGAAACCGGAATGAGCTGATATCCAGTAGTGTTGACCCCATTTATAGCTAATTGTGTGCATCAACTTTTATAAAACATCATATGCTTTGGAACTGTGATAGATCTAGCTGAAATTTCAGCTCTATTTAACTTGAAACAAGACGAAGACCAAACGGCTACTGTGGACGATGGAAAATTGGGCATGTCCTTATCACTATATCAATAACAAGAATTCATAATCAAACTAAGAAAGTTGGGATATATAAAGCATTAAAGTTCAAAGCAATCTAACCTATCCAACAATCTGTGTTAACCTCAGAGTGAGACAAAGACTTACAAAGCTTCAGAATGGCTTTCCATAGAAGAAATAGAAAACACGCTGTTTGCACACTGGTTAATTTCAGAAATGATATTTTTAATTACAAAGACCTGAAGATGGAAATAATTCTTTTGCCATCTACCATGATATCGTTGCCTTTTATCTTAAACCTGTCCCTAAAATCAACAATGAAACAGGAAGAGAATTGCCATGTAGAAATAAATTACTATTATGTTTGCTTTTTCTTATGATAACTTAATATACCACAACCATACACACATGAAATGCAAAAAAATTGTGTAGGTCCGATATCAAAACCAGACATTTATCATTCTCTGGAAAAGGTTGACTGTCTCGTTCGAAGAGAAAGTTTTTCCATATTGATGAAGTTAAAATAAAACCCCACTCACCTTCATAATTTACTTGACCGTCACCATCAATGTCTGCTTCTCTGATCATTTCATCTACTTCTTCATCTGTGAGCTTCTCCCCAAGTTTGTCATTACATGTCGCAGCTCAGCAGCACTAATAAAACCATTTCCATCTTTATCAAATACACGGAATGCTTCTCTAATTTCTTCCTCACTGTCTGTATCTTTCATTTTTCTTGCCATCATGGTAAGAAATTCTGGGAAATCTATCGTGCCGTTTCCTGTGAAAAAAAAAAGAAACACGCCACATTATTAGCCAAACATGACACTAAGAACATGCGCAAAAACAGAAATAACCAATCACAAAAGCTGCCCTTTTAAGAATAAAGAAATGTTAAGTATGATAAATGTGAAATCTAAAAACTCACATCTGGAGTTAAATCATGAACTGAGAGAGAATAACACTGATAAGCAGATGCAATTTCTTCAAGGCTCATAACATATTATCAATTGAGATGAATTTCATATATCTTCGGAAAGCCTTTGAAGTAGACAAAGGGCTATAAATCTTCCACAATCACGTCAAATCTCCTCCTCCATAACAACTAACCCAACTATAGAGTATTATACCAGTGCGCATGATTTTGAAATTAATTAAATAATTACACAAAGGAAACTGAATGTATAATCAAATGGAAAAAGCTAAAAAAAAAGAAGAAAGGTAACTTCGGTCATCAGTAAAATATAAAGAATAATAAGGTAAAAGAAAAGAAATATAAGTTTTATGACACCTGGAGGAAAATGAAGTCCAATTTCTCGGATGCAGAACCAAACACTTATGCCACTTTTCTAGATTTGTGAGGTAACATTCACATAGTGAACAGTGTTATCATGATCAATGTGATTTATATTATAATATATATATATCTTTGCGTATTGTACTCTTCCTTATGTAACAAATTAACACGAGACCGGTGATAGCTACAAAGTAATGGTAATTCATGTCCGTTAAGTCTGCTAATTGACCATAATAATATATTTATCATATGATACTATAAAAAGAGAAACAAGGAAATGATGAGACCACGATGGAAATTAGATACGCACTGATTCAATGGTATTCTAATCATTTCTTCTATCAAAAATCTCAAAAGATCATTCTTATGCTACCCCCTCATATGACCACGTTGTTGGTATAATAATATTTCGTGTTAGTAGTTACAGATATTTTAAAAAATAAAATGTTTTAACAGGACAGTTTACCAATGGATGCATCAAATCTTGATTTCAAAATAATGTCAAACTTCAAAAAGAAAAGAAAACAGGAGCAATTTTTTTATTTACAGGAGTGAAGATTTACTCTTGATATAACATTAAGCAATTATGAAACACAATGACAATTGTCATTATAATGTGCAGTGATGCCTCCCAAAAATGTTTCCACAAATATACAATATCATTCAAGAAGACAGCTGGCATATCAATATAATTAATTGATATTCCAATGAATGTTTGAAATTGAAAGGTACTATCTTGTACCAAAAAAATATCAGAATGACCCTCTTACTTAATTAAGATTGCTAGACGGAGTAAAGAAAATTTCTGGTCAACCTGTGGCCCGTCTCTAAAACATAAAAGAAAAGGAGCAAGAAAAATCAGACATTTTGTACTTTATGGTAATATATTTCAGTAAGCACAGGTTTTCCGTAACACATGGAAATAATAATCTGCTGACATCTTAGACTAAATAACATATGAATTGAAACTTTCACCCATAAAAAATACACTACTTGAAGAAAACTTGTTGAAATAACTCCTCATAACCATAAAATGAAGAATAGCCAGATATGATGCCCGTATTGCTGACCAGTGCTTAATTAAGTCCTTTGTCATATAAATGTCCAAGCATAGGGGACAACTCGTGTAAAATGATAACCAGAAAAATATTTCTTGTTCCTACACTGCTTGAAATGTAACTTCAAAATACCAGCAATAGAATTTACGTCTTGATCCAGTTTACATTAAATAAATCTAAACTGCCGTCATTCTCGAACCACCATTAAAGTCTAATTCATCATCAAAACTACATCATTGGCCTCTGTGCTGCTTAAGACACCTTTCTGCAAGAAATTTTTATTAAGCAGGTACACACGTTTGTACTAGATCTAGTCAAGAAATTTTGTCTGTCTTGAAAAATTAACAGTTTGATAACCAGTGAAGTGATTTACATAAACGGATAGATGTGTTTTAATTGCTATCCACGTCATGAAAGCAACGGAAAAGACATATATAAGATGAATTGAAGTTCTGATGTAAATGAGCTCCAGTACACAATGGGACTTTCCTATATCGAGTTGGTTGCATTCAGCTGATCGGGGACGGATTTTAGCAAGCGCAAATGGCTCATCAGACAGCAATGGGCTAATAAGCAATGAAATCAGTTTCACTGTTTAAAATACACATATATGCATTGAAAGTAATTTGAGAAAACTTTCCAGCATGAAAACTGTACAGTGCTCAGACTAAATGTGATTGCTAAATTTAATCATGTCTATAAAACGATACACTCAACCCTTGTAATACCACCACTGTTTTGCCAATGGTAACTTGGCGTTATAATGAAAGCATCCCTTTTCAAGTATTTCAATGAGGGAGATAATATTTGACTAGTCAGGTAGAGAAGAAAACAACAGTCAACAATCACTGACATGACAATGTAGGCCATATTGCCTGTGAAAAGTATATTTTAGTATTATATTTATACTAATACAATAGTAAGATCACCTGGTCTCTTAAAAGACATTCTTGAAAAATCAACAACAAATATCTACACAAACAGATCCGTAACTCGACATGGATTAACATAGGTTGGGACACTGCTGTTAAGTCTAATTTTTGCCACTCAATTGGACCCAATCATAGCCATGCCTATCCCAACAAGTTTTTGTCAAGATGACGCGATCTAGGCATATATTGATGACACTTTTCATTCAACTGACTTAAGCAGTGGACGACAAATGTCTCACAACCTTCAGTATTCTCATAAAGTGTCGCTAGTGTCAGTGTCATTTCTGTAAGTGTAAGAGCACTAAGGCACACATGGCAGTGATGCTTGTGTGTAGTGTGTTGGTGATCGGTGGCTAAGGCAAATTGGATTCAACTTTACCAGCTTGCACTATTTCGGGAAGGTGGTGGTGATGAACAGTGGCGTGCACTATACAATAGTTATAAAGGAATGTTAATGTCAAATCATTGACAGATGGCGGTATAACAAGGCAATTTATTAATTTTATATAATGTCAGATCCCTACATAAAAGTGAAAAGCTGACGGTATATAGATGTTTGAGTGTACATGATAAAATGTAAAGGAGGTATGAATTTACCTCCTCAGCAAGATTATTCAGCGGAGAACACATCTAAAAGTGGAGTGGAAGTTGGAAGCGAATGAAATTCAGACATTTAGAGCATCTGCCAGTCACAATATATTCTGGGGTTCACATAGGCAATGTCATTTTACTGTTGCATGAAAATATTATATCTCAAGTTTTGTGAAATGCCCAGACGAAGCCTAAAATTAAAACAAAGGAAGACTGCTCCTTGCACCATATAAAATAGGTCAAGATATTTAACAGTACATCGTGCACCTGATAATATTATACTGAGTTGATAATATGATTAGTATGGGTCACCTGACAAAATTTTGGCACAAGCAATGATCCTTTTATTGCCTTTGCCATCTAGACCTTTATTATTATAACTCAAGTGAAGGTTACCTAAAATCTAAGAAATGCAGTAAAACAGGATTTTTTTTTTTTATGTTCAGAGTTGAGATGTTGACACTTCCCACAATTGACCTCAATATATGTTATCTTATATTCAAAACGTATACTACTATTAGGTCCTACATACTTGAGAGACAAAAGACTTTATCTCATCAAATATTTCTGACACAGCCTCGAAAATGTCAATAATATGAACACTCCTGACCTAGCAAGATATCGGTCTGCTTCATTTAAATGTGTGAGGGAAAATCAAATCAGTGGCGAGATTAGTAAAATTTGCAGACAAAGATCCATATAACGATAAGTGATTGTAAAAGCACAGGAACACTTTAAATGAGAAAATTAAGAATTGAGCAACTGAGAACAGAGCTATACAATACATAATGAGACAATGAATCTGGATCATGTTAACAGTTTACTTACATGACTTAGAAGCAAAAAACAACAAACTTTTTAGGGACCCTACAAAAGAAGAACTTCAAAAACAATGACCTACTTTTGTGAAAACCTGTGATATTAATGTGAAGTTGTATTCAACAAGCTACAAGTGACATAAGACAGTATAGATGTCTCAGTCACAAACAAATTTACCCACTATGAGGTAGAAGGTGACTATCACACTGAAGAAAAATGTGAAATAATAGAGAAGAGAAGAGAGAAAAAAACAACTCGTACCAAAACAGGCCATCTGCTATAAATCAGTTTTACTTTTAGTTCTATAGTCCTGCCTGATAACCAATGGCTAGTTTGGAAACAATCCCCACCCAACTCTGACGTTTTCAAAGAGGTGTGGGCTTACCATCAGCATCAACTTCATTGATCATGTCCTGGAGTTCTGCTTCTGTTGGGTTCTGTCCCAATGACCTCATCACAGTTCCCAATTCTTTGGTGGTAATGGTGCCGTCCCCATCCTTGTCAAACAGGCTGAATGCTTCTTTGAATTCTGAAAAATAAATAAATAATTGTTAAAAAAATCTCTGGAAAACAGCCAATCTGCTGTGGCTTGAACACAAATTAGAAAGCATCGAGGTAAAACGAAGATTGGATTAACAGCTATTAAATTCGAAACCACGCTGGCAGATATATTCTTGTCAAGGAATTAATCAAGTTACTTAAAAAGACTAAGAATGCCATGTAAACATTTATATTTTTGTAAATATTCCATTGCCTAGTCTCACGTTTCAGATTGGCCAAAATGACTTCAACCTACCTCAGTCACGAGATACTGACTATGACTGAAAGCAACCCCTCTCTCTTTCTTTTTATATTATACCCAAACCTTTTAAGTCTCTGTTTTATCTCTTGGATGTGCCCGATTATGAAAATCCGTCCCTGAATTAATACATAACATCATGTTTCTACTGGTAACTAAAGTGATATTTTAAATTTAAAATGTCCACCAGTCTGGACTGTAAACCATGATCCTTGGCACTCTTGATAATTGAAAATTAATAAAATAATCAAAAGCAAGAAACCAGGTTCAAATAGTGCACTTACCAGCAATTTGTTCTTCTGTAAGTTGATCAGCCTAAACCATGGGAAATAGGAGATAAAAATAAATAAAATTATGTACACACATGAGTTTTAAACAGTAAAAAATATTAATAATCCCAACCCAACCCTAAAACAGTGTTCTACTTTGCTGTACCACAACCAGGAAAGAGTACATGATCTTATTGCCATAAAAAAAACAACCAAACCCGCTACAGCTTTTATGTAAGGTAGAGAAGATAAGTCTCCAGATTATATTGGGACATATCCTCAAGATGTTATCTTTTTCTCTAGATCTACAACTAATGACTCGAATTTAGTGACAAAAAAGTGTAAAGCTCATTTGTAAAATTTCTTGATGATCTGATCTTTACTTTGATTTTTCCCTTATAATAGAGCTAGATCTAGGCCTACATTTATTCTTATTAAATGACATCTTTAAACTTAATTAGATAGATTTAACCACATTCATACATTGACTGTGATGATTTAAACCAGCCTAAAAAGTAGTGTTAGCTTATTTTAAACTGATACTATCATTAATATTAGCCTAACACTAAGTAACACTAACCATAGTATGTAGGCATACATGTGTTTCCTTTAGTACACATATGGGCTTACAGTAAATACAGTGAATGAATTGGAAATATACCAAGATTTAGAATCTAGATTAGATCTAAATATACAGGGAACTAGACCGAATATTACTGCAGGATCACATTATATTTAACAGGTGCCGGTAGATTTAATCTCTGGACATCTGACAGCCCAAGCCCATTGGGGGCGTCAACGACACGCATCAGTAGATGCGCAGTAGATGCGCATGTTTTGCTCAATACTTAGTCACTAGATCAAAGTATTAAAAAGCTAAGGCAACGAATACAAAATCCCCATACAAATTCATTTAAATTGTAAAAACACATTATAGTAATCTACTGGTATTTACAACATCTGAAAGACCTACACACTAACCGGCTTCTAATCAGTCGGTGTTAGCGCATTCGGGTAGCGGGTATATTTAGATGATGCGACAAAAAGGTCCTACAAAGTGTCAAGCGACGATTTCTGTTTCATCACAAAATTAATATTTTCTACAAAATAAGTGCTTTGACTCAAATAGAATGAATTTAACACACGAATCGAATGAAAGATACGTTTTTTTTGTGTGCGCAATTTGTCACTGTGAGTACTATTTCAGCTCACGGCATGAACATTATAAAAACCCTCACGATGGTTATCAAATATGATTGTGTTACAAAAAATAACAATCCATAGCTGTACATCAAGACTTTATACTTTAATTAAACTTTATTTAAATAACGGATGCAAAAGCAAAAGGTTTTACCATTTCGGATGTGATGAGATGTCAGAGAGTAAAATTCCAACCGTTCGTCAAAGGTGAATAAATGAGTGACTTCCGTCAGTGGGCTTCAGAGTACCACTTCCTTAACTTCGCGCCGCTTTCAAAATGCAATTATTCCGCACGAAATCCACTCAACAATGAATATAAGAAAAGCTTTAGAAATCCAAGTATCCAAGAACGATTTGAAATTTATGTGAGAAATCCTCCCAACTGTAACCTATGAGAAATGAACAGTCTGTGTCCATAGAAGAACTATTTCTCTATGTTAAAACTGACGAGCCAGCGTTAGATTACACATAGCCTGGGCCTACACACAAATTATACACAGAACTCTCATTTTATCTTTGTCACACACAGACACACGTGAACATGCGACCGACAGACAAAACACGATACCTAGTTTAGTAATCGAATATATTTGAGTGCAGACAGCCTACAGCTACTGACAGCTCCTTGTCCGCTCAAACTAAGATAACATAAAAGATGAATATAAATGCGATTGTTCAATATAAAAGGAGACAAATGCAATACACAACCTTAATTATATCATTAGGGTTAAGTGAACATATATCAACAGCTGATCCAATTATATTTGACAGACTACTTTATGTAAGAAGCTATCAATGTATTGAGATGTGCTGACTTTAAAATTGGCTTACAAATGCAATCACGCGAACGGACCTGGACATAACTTATATTCAAACTTTTCACATGGTAATTGACTGAGTTTAACTTCAGCAAAAACTTACGGAAACTGATTGTTTAAGTTTAACTTAATGTTTCTATTTTTTTGTTTTCATGTAAAGGACCTGAAACAGTAATTTGAAAGCGTCACCTAGTAACGGTGTATTCGAATCATAAAATAATACTCGATATCGGCCGACCTCGAATCGCTTCGAGACGAGCATGTTGGCGAGATACACGCACGCAGCTTCCGCGCCAAATGTTTCCGTACATTTTACTGTAAAGGCGAATCTGATTGGTCGAGACTGATCTGCAATGCGACAGAATCGTTCTTTCTATCCTTGTCCGCCATCAGTAAGAGAAATGGTGAGATAGCGAGCGCTGACTCGAGGCTAACAACAGCAATGTAATTAGTGGGACGGAATAACAATGCTTTCTGTATGAATAAAGTCACTGTTGTACCTCACGAGATCGAGATTGGTCATTGAATGCACGTGTTAGTGAGGCACACTGAATCGGAAGAAATGAGCAAATTATGGATGGCCATATTTCTTACTACTCTACACGGTGACATGTGCATCTCTCTTAGGCCTAATACAGTGCATACCTGCATGATGCATGCCGGTGAACAGCTGATGATGAAACATACGGTACCTGGGAAATCGTGGATTAGGCTTTCTTTTTCTTCATTTTCTTTTTTTCTTCTTCTTTCATTATGTGTACTTGATTGTTTACTGAAGTCACTCGTAACGATCTAACGACGGTGAATGATAGAACGTAACACAACTTACAAGTAACACAATTTATGAGGAACGATGATCTTGTAACAAGTGACAAGGAAGTCCGATGTTTGAAGATAAAGAAAGCTCATGGATACATTTATTGTATTATGATTATTCGCTGGAAGTCATTTTTGTTCTATCATATCGATGCAATTCGAAATACTGGTATATAATGTTTCGATTATTGCGCGCGATGTCTTGGATTAAAACTTTCTTAACGAAATGACTAATGTTACACGACAATCTTTTAATATTATCACAGACGTGCATTATCGTACTATATATATGATTATTATTCCTATCTTCATGAACTAATAATACAATATGTATATCTATTGTACATTGTGATATGTTTTGTTCTCGTAGTGAAGAACTTCTCACCTTCATAGTACCGGTACATGTACTATTATTCATACACTATAATTATAATAACAATACATTATGAAAAAGATGTTACCTTTCTCTTGAAGAAAAAACCCAACATCTACAAAACGACGCTTTAAAATTCAACCATACACACAACTCATTATTATTTAAAAACAAATGCTTTCACCCTACTTTTGTTGATTTCCGTTTTTAAAAATAAATTTATCAATTCCACCAGATGCTATAAAATACAGTATAAGCTTGCGTTTCAATTTTTGAGTTTGTTACAGTGTGGGACTGTAAAATCTCGAGTGTGAATAAGATTGGGTGAAAACAAAGGGGAGCAATTAGAGGTTGGCAATCAAATGTGACGATCGTGGGACACAAAAATATGGAGCAGAAAATTTGTTTTCAATTATTTATTTTAGAATATTATACTGTACAAGTTTTTTTTCCACTATCGACAGGCTAATGGCATTAGTGACTGTGTATGTGCGGCTTGTTTTTGTTTGTTTTGTTTGTTGTTTTTTTTATTGGGAGGGGAACAGGGTGAGAGAGCATGGGCTCGTTTAAATTAGCACAAAAAAAACGAGTAGCGGAATTTTCATGTGCTGCAGAAGGCAGCATGATTAACCAGGTAACGTAGCTTTATCACCGACACCCACTTTGGTATGCTGAGCCAAAATCGAAGGTACATGACACTAGGGTTGCGGGTTTATCTTGCCAAACAGGGCCTTCTAACGTGTTATGTGTAATATGATAATATATTAATGTCATCCCCATACATCTAGATTTACGCCGTATTTTTTCAACTCACCTGAAGTTCCCACTCCGGAGAATTCAGTGTCGATGCTGTCATTTCTTTTCTAGCCGCCAATCAGGCGAATTTCAGCGATATAACCTTTATATTTGAACTAATGTTGGCTGTCGAATGACTTGATTTCATAATGAAGTTCATTCTTGTAAAGCTGAGGTATCTCTTTTTATCTCACTGTCTGTGTCGGTCTGTCTGTTCAATTTTCCTAAATTTCGTTTTGTCTCTGTCAATGTTCTTGTTCCAACATGTTGTTAGCCCTTTTACCTGTCTGCTTGTTTGTCTATCTGCACCCCCCTCTCTCTCGCTCTCTCTCTCTCTCTCTCTCTCTCTCTCTCTCTCTCTCTCTCTCTCTCTCTCTCTCTCTCTCTCCTCTCTGTCTCGGTCTCTGTCTGTCTGTCTCTCTACTCTACTCTCTCGCTCTCTCCCCTATCCTTCCCTCTCTCTCTCTCTCTCTCTCTCTCTCT
>JAXRKP010000092.1:17500-22500 GCA_037039925.1 Doris montereyensis | reverse complement strand
TCTCTCTCTCTCTCTCTCTCTCTCTCTCTCTCTCTCTCTCTCCCTCTCTCTCTCTCCTCCCCCTCGCACTCTCTCTCCCCCCTCGCTCTCTCTCTCTCTCTCTCCCCTGCTCTCTCTCTCTCTCTCTCTCTCTCTCTCTCTCTCTCTCTCTCTCCCTCGCTCTCTCTATTTCTCTTCCCTCCCCTACACACTCTCTCTCTCTCCCTCTCTCCCCCTCTCTCTCTCTCTCTCTCTCTCTCTCTCTCTCTCTCTCTCTCTCTCTCTCTCTCTCTCTCTCTCTCTCTCTCTCTCTCTCTCTGTCTGTGCAGTCTGTTTATCATTGACACCCACTAACCAAAACATACAAGAGCGGATGCTTGGATCAACGCCTCACACTACATAATACCTTACCTGTATGCTTGTTTCGTTTCGTCATTTTGGAAGCAAAACTTTCCCATGATACCTTACTGCTAATATCAATAACGAGAGGTCGATGAGAAGCCTGTCTATAATTGAACTGAACACAATCTAGTATCGCACTGTGAAACCTGTTGAGAGGTGTGCCATTTATGACATATCATGTTGTCCTGGATGCCAAAAATTAGCCTCAAGCAATACTTGGCGCGCTGAGCAATCCAAAATAAATCACTGGCAGCGTATTTGTATTTTTTAGAGCAGCTCATAGGAGCAGGGAATGATGTGATTTTTTTGCTTTTGAGTTAAGGTTTTTGTTATTAGTACGTACATCAAAATTACAGTCAGCCTGTATAATTGAAAAGTTTGTAGCGTCCTTGGTTGCCATAGAAACGGCCACCATCTTGGATTTTGATCCAATTTTCAAAATCTATCTCCTCCCTTAGTTATGAATAAAATCACTCAAAACCTGTGCAGATTGTCTTTCCATTTAATATCTAAAGAGTGACATCGGTTTTTTCCGATATTTTGGATAGTTTAAAAAAAAATTTTTGTTGAAAATACTATATATCGTGAATGCACAAAAACGGCATTTTTATTACAGAAAAAAGCAATTTCTTAAAATGTTTATAATATTTTTTAAAAACCGACGTCATTCTATTAACATTGACAAGAACCTGGAACCTTAATACAAATCTTTCGGTAAATGGTGGAGGAGATAGAATTTTAGTGTGAAAAAACTACATTTCAAGAAAAATGCCAGTAAAATAAATAAATATTAAAAAACACAACGCTTCAGACGGTTTCCCTTGTTGTATCAGCCCCTTACTCTTTCGATAGTCTCTGGCATTGTTACTTATGTAAAGAGGATTATAAATCTAGGTTTAGATGTGCATTGTTGTGAAAACAGACGTCGAAATGACCAGTTTTCCCCCTCTATTTCTATGCGTTTTTACATACACACTGACGCGCAACGTCTCTTATATCACACAGCGATGGGAGACGCGTATATCGGCAAAACGAGGTCAAATTGTGTGTTGCCGCATTTGGCGATTAACCGCCAATGTACAGGTTTTTACCACCACTTTCTCAGTCAGTGTTAGGTTAACTTACGTCAAAATTTTGATTGTTTTTACCTACCCTCACCTACAAAATATTTTTGTAAAAAAAAAATTGTACGTCATATGGACATTTTTCTGCCATAAACTTGTGTAGATAAATGATCGTTCTACCCGAATATGCAAAGAACAGAAAATCAACCTTTGGTCTAAAAACTCGCCAGTCCAGGTGCCGCCCTCCCTCCTCCTCCCCCTTAACCAAGTGCAAATGGTGCACGCACTAGCTTGAGTAAAAACCTGTATCAGACTAGTGTCCTGGCCAGGAGGTGATTATAATCACCTGTTCCGCTTCGGGCTACAGAAATCGGGATAAGCTCGGCTGTATGGGCCTTAATGGCCCTGAAGGAACTTTAAGATATTAATTCTCTTAATATTGTTATTGCTTTTGTTATTGTTACTTACTATGTTACTTATTGTTGTTGCCCAAAGGCATTTTTTGTTTCATCAAAGCCATGTCACACAACTTGTTATGGGACTATAAATAATAACATTTAATTTGTGAAAATTTAATTTTGGCATTATAAAAAATGAACCTGCTGAATTCATTATCCTCCTTTTTACAATTTTTTTTGTTTGTGCTTGTAACTTGCTTTGGCAACTAACAAAGCTTATGAAAGAGTATGAAAAAGAAAGCATAGGTCTGGAGATAATATATCAACATATATGATTCTTAACTGGTGTGGAGTTCAGGGTTTCAAGAGGGAGAGGGGTGGGTACGATCACAAATTGGCAGACTCTATTATATTGGATGTACCTTTGGAGGCAGACAATTTTGGAACGGGGGGATGACATTCTAACATAATATGGTGAAATGGTGCATGGGCCACTGATCTATATACTATACATGATCTACAACAGGATATATCATTGGTCACACAGTGACGTGACGTTTCAGAGAGTAAGGGCTCTGTCGGATCTTGCAGCATCCAAGGCTTTTGATGACGATGAAAAAGCAAGGGCAATAGGTAGTAGGAAGAGGGATGATCGTTCAAGTTTTAAGATGCAATACGTTATAAAATATTAGTGTACATTTCATATGAGACGTCTGTGGTGTCGGTGGTGTAGTGGTTAGGTTGCTGGACTTGGGTTCACGGCGTCCTGGGTTCCAATCCTAGCAATGCTAGGTCCGACGTTGTGTTGCTTGGGAAAGATACTTAACACGCGTCCCCCCCCACTATATCCAGGTGCAAATGGGTACCAGCAGCAGATTGAGAGTAAAAAACATGCATCAGACTAGCGTCCGGTTCAGAAGGCGATTATTATCACCTGTTCCGCTTGAAACCGGCAAAAGTAATGGCTCTATAGGCCATAGGGCCTTTACCCTTTACTTGCCCATTAGCTACACATAAATCTGTTTTGAGAAAAAATACTCTAAAGTTCTCAGGTGGAAAGTGATATTTGTTTCTTTGAAATATCCCTGTCCAACGTGGCGGTGATCTCAGGGGCTGGAAAGAGAAACTGGAGCGAAGACAAATGCAAGAGATTTGTGACAAACGTTGACCGACTTTGATGACATTTTCTTTTATTGGTGAGACATGGAAATTGACGACTACAGATCTGTAGTTGGTACAATATATATATATATATATATATATATATATATATATATATATATATATATATATATATATATATATATATATATACTAGCAAGCTTTAATAACGCACCAGATTAATGACAAGACTGATTTTTTCATGATGACCTATCTGTCAACAAAATGTCCACACCAATGCCCGAAACATTAGAAAAAGCACTGTATGCCTAACAAGATTAATAATTTGACAAACCATCAGATGGAAACTAAACTTGATGGATTCACTCACATTTTTACTTAGTCTTGTAAAGACAGTTCAAAGGGTGGTGACATGATGGGTAGTTCAAATGGGTGGGTGACATGTAAAGGGCAGTTCAAATGGGTGGTGACATGTGATGGGTAGTTCAAATGGGTGGTGACATGTAAGGGGCAGTTCAAATGGTGGTGACATGTTAGGGGCAGTTCAAATGGTGGGTGACATGTTAGGGGTAGTTCAAATGGTGGGTGACATGTTAAGGACAGTTCAAATGGGTGGGTGACATGTTAAGGGCAGTTCAAAATGGTGGTGACATGTTAGGGGCAGTTCAAATGGTGGTGACATGTGATGGGCAGTTCAAATGGTGACATGACAGTTCAAATGGTGGTGACATGTAAAGGGCAGTTCAAATGGTGGTGACATGTAAAGGATAGTTCAAAATGGTGGTGACATGTAAAGGACGGTTCAAATGGTGGTGACATGTAAAGGGAAGTTCAAATGGTGGTGACATGTAAAGGGCAGTTCAAATGGTGGTGACATGTAAGGGGACAGTTCAAATAGTGGTGACATGTAAACGGCAGTTCAAAGGGTGGTGACATGTAATGGGTAGTTCAAAGGGTGGTGACATGTAATGGGTAGTTCAAAAGGTGGTGACATGTAATGGGTAGTTCAAAAGGTGGTGACATGTAATGGGCAGTTCAAAGGGTGGTGACATGTAATGGCAGTTCAAATGGTGGTGACATGTAATGGGTAGTTCAAATGGTGGTGACATGTAATGGGTAGTTCAAATGGTGGTGACATGTAATGGGTAGTTCAAAGGGTGGTGACATGTAATGGGCAGTTCAAAAGGTGGTGACATGTAATGGGTAGTTCAAAAGATGGTGACATGTAATGGGAAGTTCAAAGGGTGGTGACATGTAATGGGTAGTTCAAAAGATGGTGACATGTAATGGGTAGTTCAAAAGATGGTGACATGTAATGGGTAGTTCAAATGGTGGTGACAGTTCAAAAATGGTGGTGACATGTAATGGGTAGTTCAAAGGATGGTGACATGTAATGGGAAGTTCAAAGGATGGTGACATGTAATGGGTAGTTCAAAGGTGGTGACATGTAATGGGAAGTTCAAAGGTGGTGACATGTAATGGGTAATTCAAATGGTGGTGACATGTAATGGGTAGTTCAAAAGGTGGTGACATGTAATGGGTAGTTCAAATGGTGGTGACATGTAATGGGTAGTTCAAAAGGTGGTGACATGTAATGGACAGTTCAAAGGGTGGTGACATGTAATGGGTAGTTCAAATGGTGGTGACATGTAATGGGTAGTTCAAATGGTGGTGACATGTAATGGACAGTTCAAAAGTGGTGACATGTAATGGGTAGTTCAAAAAGATGTGGTGACATGTAATGGGTAGTTCAAAGGGTGGTGACATGTAATGGGTAGTTCAAATGGGTGGTGACATGTAATGGGTAGTTCAAAAGATGGTGACATGTAATGGGTAGTTCAAAGGGTGGTGACATGTAATGGACAGTTCAAAAGATGGTGACATGTAATGGGTAGTTCAAAAGGTGGTGACATGTAATGGGTAGTTCAAAGGGTCGTGACATGTAATGGGTAGTTCAAAAGATGGTGACATGTAATGGGTAGTTCAAAAGGTGGTGACATGTGGACAGTTCAAAAGGTGGTGACATTTAATGGAC
>JAXRKP010000092.1:5000-15000 GCA_037039925.1 Doris montereyensis | reverse complement strand
ACATATATATATATATACACACACACACACGGAAACAAAAGGGTTTGGTAATTGTCAAAGAATTATACATTTCTGATGTTAATTTTTTTTGAGAGTGAAAAAAAAGAAAAAGAAATAAAATGGTGTAAAGTTAGACCATAAATACGATATAAGGAGCGTAGTTAATATAGCTATAGTTTAAAATAATTTAATGAAGATACAACTATCTTTGTCATGGTAGGATATTTTATTTCTAAGTATGAACACTACAAACTAGATAAAGATACTGATGATGAGTATGATGATGATGATGATAATGATGATAATGATGATAATAATGATCTTGGATTTATTTACTTGAAGAAAAGAAAAAAAACAACAAACGAAACCTGACACACAGAAATCCAACAAAATCGGTAAGAAGAACAACGACAACAGACAGCAACAAAATATCACCATCAATCAACAACACCAACAACACCAACAACACCACCAACAACAACACTGTGGTGAAATGGTCAAGAGGCCATAGGACCAACTCTCATACAC
The DNA here is from genome assembly GCA_037039925.1 of Doris montereyensis. Classification (NCBI taxonomy): domain Eukaryota; kingdom Metazoa; phylum Mollusca; class Gastropoda; order Nudibranchia; family Dorididae; genus Doris; species Doris montereyensis. The sequence continues at coordinate 14,472 of JAXRKP010000092.1, read as the reverse complement.
TTTTTGTGATTGAAACAACCAGGTGCCCAGAATGTACGCAGGGTCCTCTTACTTTTGCTTGACAAACTCTGCCCATAGCTTGATTAAATCCAGACTGACTGCCTTGTCCACCTGTGTAATTCTGGCGCTGTGACCCACCACAGGTGAGCCAAACAGGTAGAACTGATCCTCTCCATGTGGAACACTCCAACGGAAGGAAACACAAAGTAATTTGTTTTAAATGAAAATGAAAAAAACCAATCCCAAACAAGTTCTGAGTCAAATGTAGCAAATTTGTTATGTTGCGTATTGCAATTAATGTACAGAGACTTATGTGTGTCATGAGTTTGCATTTAGAAAACAGTTGTGTTGTAGAAGGCCAAGAGAAGAAGGCTTCTCATCTTCAAAGAGGGACAAAAGATTATCATTCTACTGCGATGACAAATATTAACTGATGTGTTGACAAATATTAACTGATGTGTTGACAAATATTAACTAATGTGTTGATAAATATTAACTCATTCTAACGTGGTGACAACTATTAACCAACAATGGAGACAAATATTAACCAACAATGGAGACAAATATTAACTAACGTGGTGACAACTATTAACCAACATGGAGACAAATATTAACTAACGTGGAGACAAATATTAACTAACGTGGAGACAAATATTAACTAATGTGAAGACAAATATTAACTAACGTGAGACAAATATTAACTAACTTGGAGACAAATATTAACTAATGTGAAGACAAATATTAACTAACGTGGTGGACAAATATTAACTAACGTGGAGACAACTATTAACTAACGTGGAGACAAATATTAAGCAACATGGAGACAAACTAACATTAATAACTAACTAACTAACATGGAGACAAATGTGGAGACAAATATTAACTAACAAATGGAGACAAATATTAACCAACATGGAGGCAACTATTAACTAACGTGGAGACAAATATTAACTAACGTGGAGACAAATATTAACTAACGTGGAGACAAATATTAACTAACATGGTGACAACTATTAACTCATTCTATTCTTTCTTCCTTTTATCAGTTCACATTCTACCTTTCGGTGTATGGGTTCAGATGCCGAGATGATCTTTTCTCCAGGATGCCCTGTCCTGACATGTTCTGTTTCCTTCCAAAAAGTTAAATTTATATACTTCAATGCCTCTTTTATATCTTCTTCCCACTTTCTCCGAGGTATGCTTTTTGGTCTTTTACCTTGGGCGTTAGCACTGTATACTGATTTAGCTATTCTATTGTCATTCATTCTGTTTACTTGTTACTCTTACTAATTGATCTTTACTCCATGTTTCATACGTTCTGAGGGATTATGTAATTGGTGAAAATGCTTTCTGCATGTTTCCATGATTTCGCTGTCTTATTTCATTATTTCTCCTTTGGCATTCTTAATTTGTCATATTGGGCATGCTTTGGCCTTTCTCATGCTCTTCATTGCCCCACAGAACAACTTTTGATTTCCTTGATAGCTTTCTTGAAGTCTTTGTCCAAACTCTTCCCATTGTTCCTGTTTTGATTTACTAACTTCCTCTTTGGCGATAGTTCTTTTATTCACGTAATCTATCCTATCCTCTGGTCTCTTTGTTTGCAAGTATTTCTTCCAGACATCAGTCTTTTCTTTGATCTTAGTCTTGACGTTCTCATTCCACCATGCTGTTCTTTTCCAATCTCCTTTGATTTGTTTCCCTGCCACAGGCCTCTTCAGTACAACTGAGGAGTGTTTCTTATACATCTGCCACTTTTCTTCTATTGTGCTATCATTCAGATCGATCTGTCTTTCACTGATAAATCTTTTTATCCTAGATTATTATACCTGTTTTACTACTGGTTTAGTTAGTTCCTCTATTTTAAGTTTAGTAGCTTTCTTCTCTTTTTTTCTTTTCTGTTTGTTTTCTTCAGTCAGTAATCTCATTTTGGCAATCACTAAGTGATGATCACTAAATATTTCTGCTCCTCTGTTTACTCTTGCATCCAATGTACTGTAAAAAAGGGAGCTGCTAATTATTCTGTAGTCTATGATTGACTTTTCACATTTGTCTTAATTTACTCTTGTATATTTGTGGATATCTGTATGAGGAAAAAAGGTGTTGGCTGTTTTCATGTTATTCTTTAGGCAAAAATCTATTAGTCTCTCTCCATTTGGAGAAGTTGTTGTCTCTCATTCTTTACCTATTACTTTTCCTGAAGTTTCTACATTGTTGTCTACTCTAGCATTTAAATCGCCTAATAGCCTTTGGTCAGTCAAGACTGGCATGCAAGGTAGCAGGTTGTTTTCTTTCAGGGTTAACTCCCTTAGACTTTGGCCAGCCAAGACCTGCCTGCAAGGCAGCAGGAGACTCGTGGAGGGCGGGATCATCTGCTCCCCATACAGGTGCTTACCTGTTCACTGCCCGAAATTCATTCTATATGGTGACAAATATTAACTAATATGGAGACAGATATTAACTAACGGGGGAGACAAGTATTAACTCATTGTATATGGTGACAAATATTATCTAATGTGGAGACAAAAATTTTGATTCTAATGTGGTGACAAATATTATTTGATGTGGAGCCACAGATTACCATAATAATGTGGTGACAAATATTAACTAATGTGGAGACAAAGATTACCATAATAATGTGGTGACAAATATTAACTAATGTGGAGACAAAAATTTATCATTCTAATGTGGTGACAAATATTAACTAATGTGGAGACAAAGATTACCATACTAATGTGGTGACAAATATTAACTAATGTGGAGACTAAGATAACCATACTAATGTGGTGACAAATATTAACTAATGTGGAGACTAAGATTACCATACTAATGTGGTGACAAATTTAACTAATGTGGAGACAAAAATTAACTAATGTGGAGACAAAGATTACCATACTAATGTGGTGACAAATATTAACTAATGTGGAGACAAAAGATTACCATACTAATGTGGTGACAAATATTAACTAATGTGGAGACCAAAATTACCATACTAATGTGGTGACAAATATTAACTAATGTGAGACTAAGATTACCATACTAATGTGGTGACAAATATTAACTAATGTGGAGACAAAATTAACTAATGTGGAGACAAAAATCAAATAATGTGGTGACAAAAATCAAATAATGTGGTAACAAAAATCATCTAATGTGATGACCGAGATCATCTAATGTGGTAACAAATATCATCTAATGTGGTAACAAAAATCATCTAATGTGGTGACAAATATTATCTAATGTGGTAACAAAAATCATCTAATGTGGTAACAAATATCATCTAATGTGGTGTCAAAATCATCTAATGTGGTGACAAATATCAACTAATGTGATGACCGAGATCATCTAATGTGGTAACAAATATCATCTAATGTGGTAACAAAATCATCTAATGTGGTGACAAATATTATCTAATGTGGTAACAAAATCTATCAAAAATCATCTAATGTGGTAACAAATATCATCTAATGTGGGGACAGAGATCAGCTAATGTGGTGATACATATCTACTAATGTGGGGACAGAGATCAGCTAATGTGGTGATACATATCTACTAATGTGGGGACAGAGATCAGCTAATGTGGTGATACATATCTACTAATGTGGGGACAGAGATCAGCTAATGTGGTGATACATATCTACTAATGTGGGGACAGATCAGCTAATGTGGTGATACATATCTACTAATGTGGGGACAGAGATCAGCTAATGTGGTGATACATATCTACTAATGTGGGGACAGAGATCCCAGCTAATGTGGTGACAAGTATCAACTGATGTGGACAGAGATCAGCTAATGTGGTGACAGTATCAGCTGATGTGGAGACAGAAATCATCTCTAATGAAGTGAGGAGGCACGTACCCATCCATGCTGGGAAGATGACGTGGAGGACATGTGGTGGAAGTTGTAGAAGTAAACACTTGTGTCTTTTTCCGCACCTGACAGCAAGGACATACCTGAACTGCTAGTGCCAGGAACGTGCTGTCTCCAACCAGCTGTCAGAACAGAGAAAAAAAAAGCTAGTTTAAAAGCTAATCATTTGCTGGGGTGTAAACATATATTATACCATGTCTCTTCTTTTCGTACCCGCCCCATTTTTTAGTGACAGGGCCAATTTAATTTGTAGGCAAATATATTGGTAGCGTCAGAAACGATTCCTTTCCTGTTCCGCAACCAAATGCCAATACATTCCCTAGAGATTAATTCGCCAGTCGCCAACATTTAATATCTATATTTATAATTATGAATTGATCCATCTTTGTTCGCCGAAGACTCTGTTGATATGCCACTGTGTCATATTTTGCATGTAGGCTTTAAATCATCCCCAGATCATTTTTATTTGAAAATAGTCTGCAAACACGACGTTGAATTAACGTAAGCTTCATTGTTTCCATGTCTTTGAGTATCATCTTCATTCAGCTAGTCCGCCATTTGAACAACTTAATTAAACAGTTAGAATCCGTAGGCCGACCGTTCCATACCAGCAACCTTAGTATCAAATACATTTCCGAGCTAATAATCGTATAAATTATCACGGAGTGTAACATGGTTGTAATATATTATAATAATAATAATAATAATAATAATAATAATAATAATAATAATAATAATAATAATAATAATAATAATAATAAAGGCATCGTATTACAAAGGACGCTTGTCCTAAACTGTGTATGCCAGTATGACAGTCTTAAAACAGGATATATGATTATTTTGTCACTAGTCCTCAAAATGGGTACCAAGAGTAGAGACACAGGAAATGAGGCGAAAGCAAGCACACTCTGTCGGCAGAAATTCATTTCTCTGCTTCTCCTCATAGTAGCATAAGTCGTTCAAGCTTGGAAGAGGCCCCTGGGACTTTTGATCACTCAATTGGGTACACCTTGATCTCAAGGCAAATAAAAGAAGAAGTGGCAAGATGAAAGATGTCAGCTGCACTCGCCACCCACCCACACCGTTGGAACACAGACCATCATCTTGCTACTGCTGGGCCCCAGCTAGCTGAAACTCGACTACCAGAACACATTGGTAAATCTAATGGTCGAGTTTTGGATTGGATTATGGATGCGAAAATGATCAGAAATTTTTAGAAGTCATCTTCACACCAATGGTCGCTATTGAAATTAAGCCATGGGTGGACGTGACCGGCGCAAGGACGGTGAGTTTGGAGTAAGGGTAAGGTCGTCGTTTTGCGGATTCTATCGCTGCTCACACGTCTCATGTTCGTTAAGAAGAAGAAGAAGAAGAAGAAGAAGAAGAAGAAAGAAGAAGAAGAAGAAGAGGAGGAGGAGGAGGAGGAGGAGGAGCAGAAGAAGAAGAAGAAGAAGAAGAAGAAGAAGAAGAAGAGGAGGAGGAGCAGAAGAGAAAGAAGAAGAAGAAGAAGAAGAAGAAGAAGAAGAAAATGATGGCGTTGGTGTTTCTCTAAAACTGGAATCTTTTTTTTTTTTATTATAGTGACAATCAAACTCACTATGAAGAGCTACACAGGTGATATAAAATCTGTTTATACTTATCAATACCAAATCTCCTGTGATGACAAATAGTGCTCTATATTAATATATATAGTTGATAATATATGACACATGGACTAATGCTATATTGACCTGTTAAGACGCTGAAAAATGTGTTAACACAAAAAAACAATATGATAATAAATCTGTAAAAAAATCGATATAACTATTCATGTAGTGCATAGGGTGTAAAGATTTGGTGTCAATACTTATGCATAAATGAATCTGTTAATCCCTGATACTATGAATGACATTAAGACTTACATTAGAAATCCCAACAACGTTGGCTGTGGCGTATCCCTGTCTTTGCCATGAGGGTGTAGAGATACATTGTCAACTCTGCAATGAGCACAGTATGAGTGTTAGTGTATAAGACAAGATACAACTTTATTGTCAAAAGTCGCACATTGTTTTGGTGTTACAATACTTTCAATACAATATGAAATACAACACACGTTCTATAAATAAGCTTCACATCTAAAGCATTACACATGACGTATAACATAACAACAAAAAGAAAAATATATTTTTGAGTATTAAACACATTGCGATTAATAGTTTAAAAGCATTACGAGATCAATGATACTGATGTATAACATAACAACAAAGAATTAAACAATTTCTACTGATAATGAAACATGTAAACGTAATCATTGCAATAGTAATAATGTGATAATGAAACAAAAGAACAAACTGGTGATGATAATGAAACTGATGGTAATGATGATAATGAAACTGGTGATGATAATGAAACTGGTGATGGTAATGATAGTAATTTTACTGGTGATGATAATGAAACTGGTGATGGTAGTGATATGAAACTGGTGATGGTAATAAGATGATAATGAAACTGGTGATGATGGTAGTGATGATAATGAAACTGGTGATGATAGTAATTTTACAGGTGATGAATGAAACTGGTGATGGTAGTGATAATGAAATCAAACTGGTGATTGTATAATGGGTGATGATAATGAAACTGGTGATGGTAGTAATTATACAGATAATGAAACTGGTCATGGTAGTGATGATAATGAAACTGGTGATGGTAGTGATAGATATGATAATCAAACTGAAGTGACTGGTGATGGTAGTGATAGATAAATTATACAGGTGATGAAGATGGTAAGATTAATTTATACATGATGATAAGATGGTATCTTTTATATATGATCTTTCTTTCTTTATGGCACAAAAGAAATGGGTCTTTTGGAACGTTTGGACATTTTGATTCGAGGTGGTAGTGGTGGTTTGGGTCTGTAACAATGGCTTCCATTTCCCATTGAACAGTAAGATATATACATTTTAATCAAAGGATGGAAAGGGTGCATTGTGATATTTCACCTGTTTTTTTTTTTTAATAAACTATTCAAAAACATACGTTCTCTTGCAGTCACATTCACACCAGCCCGTAAAGCAGAAGGCAATTCTACTTTCGATCGTTGCAGGATAAAACAGATATAGCAAAGTATTGTCGATTTCAAAATCTTCCATTTTATAAAGGAAGAACATGTCTATGGGTATGTGCAAGTATGTATATCAATAAAGATCTTAATACTATGAAACGATCATGTATTTCTACTGTATATTACGCCCATATTATAATATTGAATTCTTCATATTCAACTAGAGACCGAAAGGTAGTTCAGTCGGTAGAGCATCCGACTACCACACCAGAAGGGCTTGAGTTCGATCAATAGTCCAAGCACAATTTTCTGGCCTCCTGTCGACCCAGCAGCGAAATGGTTGGCTAACTCTGTTCATATTCGGCGAAAATAAGGGCGGCATGGAAAAAACAATGACAAGCTACATTATGCCATGTGTCTAGAAACATATTAATTGTGCTAATTGTGTAAAATGTCTAATATTTAAGTGTGTAATAATTAAAATGTCTAATATTTAAGTGTGTAATTGTGTAAAATGTCTAATATTTAAATATATATGAGTGTAAAAGGTCTAATATTTAAGTGTGTAATTGTGTAAATGTCTAATAATTTAAATATGTATGAGTGTAAGGTCTAATATTTAAGTGGTATTGTAGTAAACAGTCTAATAGCTTTAAGTGGTGTATGAGTAACAAGTCTAATATTTAAGTGTAATAAATAAAAGTCTAATATTTAAGTGGGTATGAGTGAAAAGTCTGCTGCAAAATGCACGGTCCACAGGTGACAAAAATAATCGTGCTATTTTGACGGAGGTGCATTTGGACAAGCCATTACATGGTGCATTTGGACATTACCATTTGGACGTAGGTCTTTTTGAATAGGTGCATTTTGACATAGGTGCATTTGTTAGGTGTTTTGACGTATGCGTTTGGACGTATACATTTTGACGGATTCATTACATTGCCATGCGTGTTTGAAATAGGCCTAACTCTCTTCTTTTTTGTTTTTTGCTAGTTGTTTATTACTGTTTAGGGTTTGTTTGTCGTTTGTTTGGTTTGCGAACAAGACGCATAGATCTGTCACATTCTTCTCTGACACGCATGTCATACAACAATAGGATGGCAGGTGACATGTTGGAGACATTAGACAAATACGTTGTTTTTTTTTTTTTCTTTGTAGACGCGTGTCAAAATATCATGCTGTCTACGATTTCCGTGGGTAAAAGTGACACTGGACCTATCGAGTCAGGGAGGGAACAGGTGGATATGGGTGCCAAGAGCCGAGACAGCCAAGACAAGCATTCATGAATGTCATTATGGTGCATGTGTAAACATGGTTAACGTAGATCTAGATCATGCACACACACACACATACACACACACACATACACATACACACACACATACACACACATATACACACATACACACACACACACACACACACATCACACACACACACATACATACACACATACACACACACACATACATTTACATACACACACATATTCACAGAGACACACACATACACATTTTGTCACTGGGACGAGGCAAAAGAGGTTATAAAGTTTATTTTCACATGAAGGCGAAATATGACAATTTGAGTGACAACAAACTAATAAAGTTCAGAACAAACACGTGACGTCTTTGTTCAGTATTTATTAAGTCAGAGTTGTTACTATTTTGTGAGGGATTTCGCCTTTGATTTCACTCCACTGTGGCTCCTTCGTATTTTTCACATGAATTGACTCTTTAAATTAACAAATCGAAGATGGACTTACGAAAACATGTTGCATTTTGGTGAAGTCAAGCCACCATGTTGTATTTTGATGTATTGACCGCGTTGGAAATTCGGTAACATGAAAAAAAGCGTGCATTATGACAATCGTGCATTTTGTCGCTCGTAGCAATTTGACAGACTACTGCTCTATTTCCAATATTATGAGCCGAATTCATAAAGATTTTCTAAACCTTAAAACGAATTGTGAATTAAAGTTAACGTTCAAAAATTCGTGCAAACTGGATCTTCTAAGATTTGCACTGACCTGGAGTACAAGATTTGCACTAAACCTTACAAGATTTCCATTTGATCTCCAAGAGTTTGGACCTTCCAATATATCTATAACGAAACCTTTCTAAGATTTGCAACAACAACAAAATATTTGCCCAGAATTTTGAAGATTCTCGACATTCCGTAAAAATTGTATGTACATCTTCATAAGATTTTGCTAGAAGAAACTTCCAAGATTAGATCCAAGATTTTGCCCTCGACCGCCTCCTTACCCCCACCCTTTTTATTTTTGAAAAAATAGTCATAACAGCATGATTAATCCATTTCCTTTATAGACGAGGCTTAAATCTCGATGCCCATGGGTTCTTTTAGATTTATCGAGCTGAAGTATACATAATAATATTGGCTATAGATCGTAGATAGATCTAAGTGAAATGTAAAACATTTACAAGATATTGCACTTCATTAGATTCATCGTTTTAAGATTTCTTATATACAGTCGATTTCTTGCTCCAATCCGACCTCGTACGTTTCTAAATTAGAAAAAAGTTTGCATTTAGTGAG
>JAXRKP010000919.1:195000-196588 GCA_037039925.1 Doris montereyensis | reverse complement strand
TCCAATGTCGCATAAAACCAGCCCTGTTGTTGTTGTTATTTAAGCATGCTCGGAGGCAAAGTGGATTATGAGTCTCTTCAGAAAGTTTCGCGAACCTAAAGCAGGCTATTTGAAACTTACATTGTTATCGTAAGTGCAATGGTTCCCCAATTTATTTATAGCGATCAAAGTGAAAGAAAGTCAACTTTACATGAAATAAGATATGAAGCCAGTCTTCAGAGTCAACAATAACATACCAACAAAACAACAAAAACCAAAAAAAAAAGAAATACTCATGAACGTCAAGAAAGAATACGCCAATGTTACGTAGAACTAGTCCTGTTATTATTTATGCTTGTGAGACCTGGACAATTTAATTAATGACAACTTAGAAGTAAATTTGGAGCAACAGAAATAGGGTTTGGAGACGTGTGTTGTTGAGGGTACGTGGACGGTAAAGAAGACGAATTATTAGATATTAAAGGAAATTGAAACATCACGAACATTGTGAAAATGCAATCAACATTCTTTTGGAACATAATGAGACGGAAAGCATACGAACATTTGATAGTAAAGTAAAGATTTGCCAATACCATTACGGCCCATAGAGCTGAAGCTTATCCTGGTTGCTGTAACGCTCAAGCGAAACAGGTGATAATAATTCCCCCCTTGACATGACGCTTGTCTAACGCAGGTCTTTGCTCCCAAGATAATGCATGTACCCATTTGCGCCCGGGTCAAGTGTGAAAGGAACACAACGTCGGACCTAGCCTTCTTAGAATTTGAACCTTGATGATTCCAAGCCTGGCAGCCTAACTGCTCGGCTTACGAGGTCACAGAACATCTGATAACAATAAGAAATGTGAAGGAAGAACAAGCCCTGGACGACATCCAATAAAAATGTAAGACATGACAGCATTGGCTTGGAACAAATTGATACAAACTTATCGCCATATCCAATGCAAGAGACAATCTTGGAAACTAGAGACATAACCAACACAAAGCGGCAAACCACATAATCATAATGAATGAAATGAAATGAAATGCATCAGTAGTAAATAAAGTTCCTTCAATGCCATTACGGCTCATAGAGTCGGAGCTTATCCGGTTTCCATAGCGCGTGAAACGGAACAGGTGACAATAATCACTTCTGGTCAGGACGCTAGTTTGACACAGGTTTTTACTCTTAAGCTAATGGTTGTACCCATTTGCACCTGGGTAGAGTGGGGGAAATACGTGTTTAGTGTTTTTCTAGGAACGCAACGTCGGTCCTAGCTTGCTAGGATTCGAACTCGGGACCTCATGATCCCCAGTCCGGCAGCCTGTAGCTCGGCCACCAATGCCACTGAAATACATCAGTGCTCGCGGCAAATTTTCGATACAAATAAAGAAATCAGTTCCACTGAACACATTCCATTTATTATTTCCAAATCTGTGTCTTTTCTTTTTAGTGATAGGAGTAAAGTTTCTAAAGGATTTCACGACTAATAGCCTATTAATCAGCCACTGCTCTCCTTTACTTTGCTGTCTTTTAAAACAATGAATTTCAACACTTTTATAGAGTCTTATGCAAATGTATTTCCCCTGTTTTGAGTATCATTTCTTCCCA
>JAXRKP010000919.1:142500-190000 GCA_037039925.1 Doris montereyensis | reverse complement strand
ATATATAGGTAGATAGGTAGGTAGATAGATGGATAGATAAATACATATATAGGTAGGTAGATAGATGGATAAATAGATAGATAGATAGATAGATAGATAAATATATAGATATATAAATAGATAGATATATAAATAGATAGATAAATAGATAGATATATAAATAGATAGATATAGATGGATAGATGAATGGATGACAGCGTAATCATGCAGAAAAAAATTCACAATTCATATAATGAAAACCAACGAGGTATGACTATCTTAATTTTGAGTCATTTAAAGGAAAACATTATGATACTTGAGATTACTAGTATGACCTACTTGACTAAATGACATATCCGCTGAAGAGTCATCTGACTTTTCCACCTGGGCTGCCTTGTATAGTGTTGCTGTGACGTGCTTCCATTCCTGTCTGTTTTGTGCAGTGTTGCGTATACCTTTGAGGTCTTGTAGGATTGTGTAACTACAGTTTCACCCTTTGGAGGTCTTGTAGGATTGTGTAACTACAGTTTCACCCTTTTCAGGTCTTGTAGGATTGTGTAACTACAGTTTCACCCTTTTGAGGTCTTGTAGGATTGTGTAACTACAGTTTCACCCTTTTGAGGTCTTGTAGGATTGTGTAACTACAGTTTCACCTTTTGAGGTCTTGTAGGATTGTGTAACTACAGTTTCACCTTTTTGAGGTCTTGTAGGATTGTGTAACTACAGTTTCACCCTTTTGAGGTCTTGTAGGATTGTGTAACTACAATTTCACCATTTTGAGGTCTTGTAGGATTGTGTAACTACAGTTTCACCCTTTTGAGGTCTTGTAAGATTGTGTAACTACAGTTTCACCCTTTTGAGGTCTTGTAGGATTGTGTAACTACATTTTCACCCTTTTGAGGTCTTGTCGCAGTGTGTCGTGTTTAGTCTATTTCGCCTCTTTGTACAAAGACACAAAGAGTTTACTGGTATATTCACTCAGCAGAATTTCGTGGCTAAAAACATTTCGACAGAGGAAATGATTAAAATGTCTGCATAAATCGACGGGAGTCGCGACGGGGGAAGTAATTTTCAGTAGCCTGCTGGCACCAGGGGTACATTCATCCCCCCCAATACTGAAGGATTCTATGTGTCCTGATTCACTTCTTTCTTTACACTAGTACAATTTATTTTGATGTGGTTTGTCTGATAACTAGGGTCAAGAGACAAGGCGTTGCCTCTCAATCAAAAGGTCGTGAGTTCAAGTGTTTTTTCCTGATTGGTGGTTCCTCTTTTCTGAAATTATGTCCTTTTCATTTTTGAGTTAGATCAGAGACGTAATGTTTGATTTGGAGTATGCAACTGTTGAGAAAAAACATAAGATTTGATACATTGCTTAAAACTTTCTGTTCAAGAAAGAAACAAAAATGTGTCAGAGTCATTTCACCTTATGAATAACTTGAAATTGGTGACTTCCGGTTTGGTTACCCAGCAGGACAGACGGAGTGTGACGAGCTGGAAACCAACAACGCACCACCTTCGTCCTTCGTTTTGATGCCATGAATGACACGTGTGTGTCACTGATTCATCATTCGACTCCTGCCAGTTTTAACGGAAGTCACGGAGTCAATTACAACGTAATAACCTTAGACTGCAAAAACATCGCATGTCAACGACAACGGAGAAAGCAACATCGTTTTTGCTGTAAAGAAAAAGATGCAACCGCTTGCACAGGAAGGACAAGCAGCTCAGTACACAGTCAAGATAGCGCTCTCTTTTCACGCAGTGTGCTAGATGAAACAGCAGCCACCGATGACTCAATTAAAGACCTTGTCGAAAAATAAAATTTGTTAAATCAACATGTGTGTAAGCAGACAAAGAAAGTAAACACATCAAAAGTGACCAACAACATTCCAACACATCAAATGCGGCGACATTGAAAAAACAAATTGAACCAAAGCCCAGGATTAACACACATAAACAAGCCCAGGAGCACAAAGCTGTCAAACAGCCTAGACTGCAGAGAATCACAACAACACAACAGAACAAGAAGGTACAGAAAGCGACAATTACACATCCGACACTGAGGAGACACACAGCGAGAGCCAGCACACATCTGACAGTGAAAGCCTTGAGGAAAACACAAGTTCATGACATGTTACTGTTACTCGCTCCATCGAAGATCAGCAACACACAAGTGATCACGCAGGCCATAGTGACAAGATTGACCAATTTGACCGTAGCAAAATTCACGTGCGGATATTCAAAATCCAGAAAGACACAGGACAGCGCGTCTCGCAGTCCGAACGCAACAACAGTTAGATTACACGAAACTTGTATTAGATGTCTACGAAAGATTACACTCCATTCTTACGGAAACAGAGGATTTTTATAATTGAATATTGTGTGAAAAACAAAATGATACTGAATTTCATCGTAAAAAACAGTGAAGATAACAGCTCATATGCAAATATGACACGACGACACCTGCGAACTTGGCGAGATGAAATTTTTTTTCAATTGAAATGGAGTATTATGATGACGTACAAATATCCTGATTTTTCTGTCCTACTTTAACCGTCTGATTATCCAGGGATTGCATCTCGTTTAAAAATAACCCCAGATTTACAAGAGAAAAAATACTGTCACTTTTTAAATGTCAAGTTCTGGATGCCATGACCTGTCTATGTTAAGTTCCCCCTCTTGTATAATAATGTCATTAGGATTATTTTATCTTTAAGATATCCTATCGATTATTGTCCATTCATCCCTTCAAAACATAAAAAAACAACTGTTAGAAAACTCTCAGAATACACGTAACTCTCTTTGTTTTTGCTCTTAAGTGAACTGTTCTGAATTCGATATAGACTAAACACGAAAATAAAGATAGAAAAGAAACACAAAAAAAACAAATTAAAATTAAAAAAAACAAAAAAACAACATAAAACAGCAAAAGAAAGTAAAAATTGATATTGATTAACTTAGAGATATAAGAGCATTTCATATGAAAGAAACCGAGCGTCATCTAAATCCTTTCTTTACAAGCAGGAGTATATGTCATGTATTCAGAATGAAAACTCCCTTGCGTAAGCCTGGTCTCCACGACCTGGGTCGCGCTCAACTGTATTCTCGATATTTGACAAGGTATGCCGGACAAGTGTGTCCCGATGTGTGTGTGTGTGTGTAAGTGTAGGTGTGTATGTTTGTGTGTGTGTGTAAGTGTAGGTGTGTATGTTTGTTTGTGTACGTGTGTGTGTTTCGTGCTGAAGTATCATTGTACTATGTTGTTGGGCATAAACGTCAATGAAAAAGACATGTCGAGAACATTGGATGAGGACAGGGTCTGGCAAATGAAATGAAAACTCTTCTGGTATGATCTAATCCTTTCTTTTTTTTGGGCTTCCACATGCCTTTAATATTGTTGTTTACTATTAATTCACCCTGGTCTGGTGGAACATTGCAATAAAACATCAAATATGTGCCCCATGTTACCTGACCCCAAATCCCAACAGATCCGAGTCATCGAGCGATCATGATCCGATTCATGTTTTCATGACTGAATTTTTGGTGATCTATCATTATGAAGGAAAAGAAGTTCACAAAAGAATATCATCATTACATTTCCTCTTACAGACAACAACGCTTTGCTAGTCAGGACATATTGTTTGAATTTGTTTCCGAGTGGCTTTATTAGAATACCTACATGTACACCTTTATCTATAAGAAATTGATTTTAATCATTAAAGGTTTTACTGTACAGGATGACCCCGTGAAAACCTGATAGTTTTAAATGCGAATGTCACTGTGTTTGATCGAAGGAAGTTCGAATTTTTTGATATTTTAATAATTTGGCAACACCTTTTTGTTTACAATTTTATCACATTTGTTTGTTTGTTTTTCTTACATGTTGTTAAATGCTGTCAGTTATTTTGTTCTGTTTTTGGGGTTTTTTTGTATTGTGTTTTGTTTTGTTCGTGTTTTATCTTGCATTATTTGTCTGTTAATGTTTGTTTTTATTTTGTTTTCCGTTATTATTTGGGGGGGGGGGAAGGGTTCGCGGAGGGTATGGAGATGGAGGAGGGGTTGTTTTTGGGTGTTTGTTGTATTTTTTTTTAAGGGCGAGAATAAAGAAGATTATATATCATATGCGAAGTTAACGATAAGCCTGTTCTGTCGGCAACTCAGCTGATTTCAATGTATTGTATACGCAAAATTATTTAAACACAAATTTGTTGGCACTAGTTAAACATTATTTGTTTCAGGGAGAATGTCAGATCTCATTATTTTAGTAAAGCCTTCCCCCCTCCCCCCCCTCCTCCCCTTTTCTCTTTCAATATCTGTTGTGTTGGGCGGACAGACAAACGGTGTGACTAATGGTGAGAAAACCTTCCCGATCCTTGACACGACGCAGGTGGCTTTGTCCGAAAAACAACAAGAAGACGAAGATCCGTGGAAAGTAACCAGCGTTGACACCAACTACAAACATTGGCATGGTAAGCGTTACATACTCTAGGCATATTTGTGTCGTAGTTTTTGGTTGTTGTTTTTTGTTTTGTTGTGACCTGAGCGGCTGTTGAAACCTTTCTTGGAAATGATTATGTATGTGCATGGAGAGAGAGAGAGAGAGAGAGAGAGAGAGAGAGAGAGAGAGAGAGACAGGAGAGTATAGTGAGTTTATGAGAGAGAGAGAGAGAGAGAGAGAGAGAGAGAGTACAGGTGGAGTGTTTATGTGGAAAAGCAAGGGGTATCGACGGACAGGAGGAGGGGAAGAAGAAGAAGAGAAGAAGAAGAAGAAGAAGAAGAAGAAGAAGAAGAAGAGGAGGAAGAAGGAAGAAGAGAAGAAGGAAGAAGAAGAAGAGGAAGGAGGAAGAAGAAGAAGAAGAAGAAGAAGAAGAAGAAGAAGAAGAAGAAGAAGAAGAAGAAAGAAGAAGAAGAAGAAGAAGAAGAAGAAGAAGAAAGAAGAAGAAGAAGAAAGAAGAAGAAGAAGAAGAAGAAGAAGAAGAAGAAAAAGAAGAAGAAGAAGAAGACAAAAAGAACAAAAGAAGAAGACAAAGAACAAAGAGAAGAAGAAGAAGAAGAAGAAGAAGGAAAGAGGAAAGAAAAAACAAGCAACAGCAACAACAACAACAGAAGAATTAACAGCAGCACAAAGATTGAAAATAAACCTACAGTAACTCTTGATGTCATTCTATATTGTTTGTTGAAGTACATTATGTACAATGCAAATGAAAGCAATAAAATGGACCGGACATAAAAAGATATGGCTGGGAATAGGGATGATGAATAGGAATGGAAATGAAAGGAAACCACGTGGTCATATCCTGGTCAGATCGTGAACGTAAGTATGCCAGTAAGCCTGCCATGACGATGTTGTCAGCTGGCTGTAAATCATGTCCACGTCTTCTCAACAATCAAGAGAAGTCCAGGAAAGAGACATAATGTTTGTATTTGTAGTCTCCGGCAAATTGCACGCCGCCAAAATGCACGATTCGTCATAATGCACGATCTTTTCCTGTAATCTAATTTTACAACGATAATTACCTCCTCAAAATGGTTTTTGTAAGTCCGCCTTCAATTTGGTGCATTTAAAGAACGAATTCCTATTCCTATGAAAAATAAAATCCAAAGTGATAATAACTAACTAACGCATAACACACACACACACACACACACACACACACACAAAAGAGTTTATATTTCCAAACAACAATAGCAATGTAAATACGTAATGGGTCATGACCCTTGACTCCGTCAAAATGCACCTTCGCGAAAATGCACCATGTTTTTGTTACCCGTGGACGGTGCATTTTGCTGCTGGCGTGACACACTGTAAGTTAGGGTTCTTCTGTTTGCGACTTGATTTAACCAACAAGAAAATCATTTTCAGACGAGTGTATCATGCTTTGTTGCATGGGCCGCCTTGTCCCTGTTTTTCCCGACCCCATCCGACCCCATTTAATGTAAAATGACAGTTCTAAAGCGATATTGACTTGGGGTGGGGGGGGTGGGGGTCAACAATTCCAGCACGATCTGTGACGCATAAAGGTTCCATATTGTATTAAGAGGGTACAATCAACCCAACCCATTAACATCATTTCCTGACTGGATGTAGACAAGTCAACAAAAGGTAGTCCATAGACAAGGTTTCGATCTTAACAAAAAGTGTCCATAAAGCAACAAAAAGAATTTCCATAGACAAGACAAGGTTGTTGTGTGGAGCCAGACACGATCAACCCACCCCCGGTTCCCCCACTGTTTCATTTCCCATAGGGGACTCTAGTCCATAGACAAGGTTTCAGCCTCTCAACCAAAGGGTAGTCCATAGACAAGGTTTCGGCCTCTCAACCAAAAGGTAGTCCATAGACAAGGTTTCGGCCTCTTAACAAAAAGGTAGTCCATAGACAAGGTTTCGGCCTCAACAAAAAGGTTCCAACAAAAAGGTAGTCCATAGACAAGGTTTCGGCCTCTCAACCAAAAGGTAGTCTCAACAAAAGGTAGTCCATAGACAAGGTTTCGGCCTCTCAACCAAAAAGGTAGTCCATAGACAAGGTTTCAGCCTCTCAACCAAAAGGTAGTCCATAGACAAGGTTTCGGCCTCTCACCAAAAGGTAGTCCATAGACAAGGTTTCGGTCTCTCAACCAAAAAGGTAGTCCATAGACAAGGTTTCGGTCTCTCAACCAAAAGGTAGTCCATAGACAAGGTTTCGGTCTCTCAACCAAAATGTAGTCCATAGACAAGGTTTCGGTCTCTCAACCAAAAGGTAGTCCATAGACAAGGTTTCGGTCTCTCAACAAAATGTAGTCCATAGACAAGGTTTCCGAACCAAAAGGTAGTCCAATATTTCGGTCTCGGTTCCATTTTCGGTCTCTCAACCAAAAGGTAGTCCATAGACAAAGGTTTCGGCCTCGCAACCAAAAGGTAGTGAGTACAAGC
This sequence comes from Doris montereyensis, assembly GCA_037039925.1. NCBI lineage: Eukaryota > Metazoa > Mollusca > Gastropoda > Nudibranchia > Dorididae > Doris > Doris montereyensis. The sequence goes on along the minus strand of JAXRKP010000919.1, from coordinate 183,108 downwards.
AAATATTTTCTCGTTTTTGCGAGCCATATTTATCCCACCCCTCGCCCGGTGCAGGTGTAGGTTGGTCGACACCTAGTCCCATCGGAGGTCCCGTGTGCTGATCACAACACTCCGTGAACGTTAAAGATCCCTTGGCAGGTAAAATATTTTTTTTTTTTTAAATCCTACCAAAAACCCTGAGATCACCTTAGTTGTGGATGTGGGTAAATCAAACCAAATCATGTGTACCTAGGGTGAAGTGAGGAAAATGTCAACAGTTCCACCCAAAAGACTTAATCTGAGGCTTAGCAAAATCAGGACCCGAACCCATTATCTCACAAACTCATGTTAGACTCGTCACCGAACACCACTACTACACACTATCGACGCCACCAGAGTATTTTAAGCTTTTATTCATCGCAGGTTTTTAAAAAATGTCGTCCTTAATTCAGTCTTGATTAAACCAATTATGTCTGCTACTTGTTAATGCCGCCAGGTGTCGAACCAAGCTGTGGCTTCTTCCTGTCATAGATTTTGTGTTTTGTTTTGCAATCTCTTGATTCCTTTTTCTAATATTTTACATTTGACGCATATATATATATATAAAATGTGGGGTGGCAAGTATTTTACACAACAAATGTTGCAGTATATGAAATAATGATATATATTATGTATAATATATATAGGTATATATATATATATATATATATATATATATATATATATATATATATATATATATATATATATATCATATTACAAATATTATTATATATTATTAATTACCATTATGTCCTCCTTGGCGTTCTCCACAGTGCTTAGCTCAGGAGCCAAGGCTAAGAGGCTGCTTGGGTATTCGATTAAAATCATCTTGGTCATCGCATGTCTCTACTTATTCATCTGTTCCTGGACTTCCTCAGTTCTGCCTTCAGACTTTTGGGAGGTAAGATTACCATGAGTTGTTGTAGCGAAACCGTAGCGTTGTGAGTTTGTAATCACGACGACACTGGTTCAAGCCCCACGACTGGCACGTGTGGTTATTTTCACAACGTTGTACTCTTTTAGAAAAGGTACTTCACTATACTTTCCTCACTTGACTCAGGTGTGAATGAGTGCCCAGCTACAGGTAGAGAAAAATCGTGTCAGAGTGTTAGTACGAAAAGCCTAATAGCCTTGTGTACGGTATGCTCCCGCGGGAGTTGAGAAGGAATTTGAATGAAATCGTCCGCGTGGGGATAAATGATGTACAGTCGGGGGTACGGACTATAAATCCATCTTTAAGGTTACCATGAGAGATGTTTCTTCGTGTTATAATGATAATTTCAATTGTATTCCTTTAAACCAGTTGCTATCTTTTATCGTGTTATTAGAAGTCGGTCAAAATATGCAAGTGTAAACAAAGTTCCTTCAAGGCCCTAAAGGCTCATAGAGCCATCTGGTTAGAGTGAGGAAAATGCGTGTTAAGTGTCTTTCTGAAAGAACACAACGTCGAACCTGGCTCTGCTAGGATTCAAACTCGGGACCTCATGACCCACAGTCCGACAGCCTAACCGTTCGGCCATCGACGCCACAAAATATGCAAATGTACATCTTGAATATTCTATATCATTACTTTATAAGAGGAGAAGAACGACTCCATTGGTGGAGGATAACACTAAGAATAGTTTATTATTTTTCATTGAATTGCTGTGAGTTATTCCCCTTCTACCACCAAAAATAGCAGAAAAGCCTCATGGCTGCTGCTGTCCAAAACGTTACTTGAAGTTTGAAATTGCATATGGAAAATTTATATATATATATATATATATATATATATATATATATATATATATATATATATATATATATATATATATATATATATATATATATATATATATATATATATATATATTATAATAACTGTATATAAATAAACAAGTAAAAAGATAAAGACTTGATCATTTGTTTGCACATGAGCATAGTTTACTTTAATTTGCTTTCGGCCAAGAGTGCAGTTTTGCACGAAGTATCGCAATATAAAAGAGATTGAAAAGTTCATGAAATGGAATTTGAGAAGTTTAATTCAACATTCCCAAATCTTATTATAATAATTTTTATTTACACTATAGCTCAGAAATTTTGCCAACGAGTAATATTACTATCTGCTTTTAAATCAAAAGCAAACCTTTCAAGGGAAAGGAAGAGAATAACCGTTCATGGAAATTGGTGTATGACATAATTTGAAAGGAGTCTCATTTACCATCTTATACAATCAAAGAAGAACACACACACCTCTTCCTCCTCCTCCCCTGCCCTCCACACACACACCCACACAAAAAACCCTAAAGACATTAATCAAAACACAGAAAAACGAAAACCACAACCACTCCCCACCCCAAACTCACCAAAACAAGATGGCCTTTAAACGTGTCAAAAGCATGCCCTGAATAATTATGTTCATGACAAGAATAAGAATATCATACCGCTTAGTATAATATTGCATCAAGCCCTACAACAATTATTGTGTAGCTGTGTCACAATATCCGGGTCACGTTGTGAATGTAAGTATGCCTAGTAAGCCAGCCATCACGATGTTGTCAGCTGGTTGTAAATCATATCCACGTCTTCTCTCAATCTAGAGAAAACCAGGACAAAGAGATATAAAATTATTATAATTCTCATTATATCGCAGCTGGCTTGACACACTCTAAGTAAGGGGTTCTGCTCGGGGCTTGATTTAACCAACACGAATATTTTCAGATTATAATATACTGCTTGTATATGTTTATAACTTCAGTATGGGCTTTTTTTTTTTGGAAGGGGGAGGAATGTGGACTAGATAGACGACTCTGTAAAGAATATATGACTTTATTTGGCTTGTTACAGTAGGGACGGGGGAAGGGGAGGGAATACAGAATCAAACCAATTTTATACTAATTATACCCTATTGCTCCTCTATGTCAAAGCTATGATGATGATAATGATGATTAGGATGGTGATGATTATTATGATGATGATGATGATTATGATTATGATGATAATGATGATGATGATGATGAATGATTATGATGATGATGATGATGATGATTATGATGTGAAACCGAAATCAAAACTTCTTTGAATTGCTTTGATTCCAGGTGAGGCTGCTGGTAAGGTATTCCAGCAGAGTGACATCATGACCAACCCGGTGGCAGGCCTTATGATGGGCGTTCTGGTCACCGTTCTGGTACAGAGCTCTTCAACTTCCACAAGCATCGTGGTCAGCATGGTTGGTGCCGGAAGTAAGTAGAATAGAAAGACCATGTGAGTGGTTTTATTCAATGAAAGACGGACTTATCGATGACTTAACGCTTAGTTGGCATGAACCAACGAAACACAGTTGAATTTAATACGTTGCTAAAGTGACTGCGTCATCCAGATTGTTTTTGGTAGATTTTAATTTTTTTATCCTTCCTGCTGCTATCTGTTATCCAAATAATAAATGTAGACATTATAATATAGATTATGTTAGAACTCCATGAGGATGAAGGAGAGTCAGATACCAGGAATTAGAGAAATTGAATCACAGATACTAGACATATTCGAACGTGTGACCTCTGCATCGGTACCCATCACCTGAGGACTCGGCGGTCCAGAGGCAATGTGTTGGTCTCTCCACCAAAAGGTCGTGGGTTCAAGCCCCAACGGTTAAAGATCTGTCTTGAATTTTTTCAAGTAAGATTCCCCCTCCCCCACGCCTGCTGGTCAAGGTAGGTGGATCGGCTCATAAAGGAGGTTCCAAGTGCAGATCACACATTGTGCGCTTTAAAGATCCGTTGGCTGTTTACAGGGCAGTCGCAGCAAAATGAAAATGGAAATTCAAATCAAAAAATCCCCAGAGATCATCTTAGTTATGGATGTGGGTAAATTCAAATCAAATCAAATCAAATCAAATCAAATCCATCGTTATGGATGTGGGTACTTCAAATCAAATCGATAAACAAATCACACTTACGTTGCTTCAAATCAAATATGTGGTTTCTGTTGGTATTTTACAAATTTATATTGTGAAAGCCAAATCCAATCAAATCCATCGATTTTCACAACGATAAACAAATCACACTTACGTTGATTTTCTGATTTTAATTTGAAAGCCATGAGAACATACGATTTATAATATTTGATTTGATTTTTCCCACATCCACAACTAAGGGATCTCGGGGATTGTGGTAGGATTTTTTTAAATTTGATTTTCCCGGACTGCCCTGTCAACAGCCAAGGAATCTATAACGTACACATAGTGTTTGTGATCTGTCCACGGAACCTCCTGTTTATCGCCTGTCTCCGGTGGCACTGTATCGATGCATCTACCTGATACCAGCAGAGGAGTAGGTTCTACTCGTAGAAAAAAAAACCTTCAGAAAAGTGTTGAGAAAACCTGCCAGGGCTTGAACCCACGACCTTTTTGGGTTGAGAGGCCAACGCTTTGTCTCTGGACTACCGAGTCCCCCGATATCATACCATACTAATAATCACGTATATAATCATGTATATAATCACGTATCTAATCACGTATATAATCACGTATATAATCACGTATTTAATCACATATATAATCACGTATATAATAACTTATATAATCACGTATATAATCACATATATAATCACGTATATAATCACATATATAATCACTATATAATCACGTATATAATCACGTATATAATCCTGTATATAATTACATATATAATCCCGTATATAATCCCATATATAATCACGTATATAATCACGTATATAATCACGTATGTAATCACGTATGTAATCACGTATGTAATCATGCATATAATCACGTATGTAATCACGTATGTAATCACGTATATAATCACGATGCCACTGTAACACACAGTCTGTGTAACAAAACATGAACTTCTTTCTTTTATGTCTAGTTCTTGACATCAAAACAGCCATTCCGATCGTCATGGGCGCCAACATCGGTACGTCTGTCACCAACACCATCGTCTCACTGGGCCAAATCTCCGACAAGGGCGAATTTCGACGTGCTTTCGCTGGTGCCACTGTTCACGACATGTTCAACTGGCTGGCGGTGATTATCCTGTTGCCAATTGAAATTGCTACAGGTAATGTGGAAGTTAATGAAGTAAGATCATTATTTAGAGCAATATCAGTACATTTTTTCTTTTATGGCTGATTTATCGCGGTTTCTTGTAGCGTAAAGCGGAACAGGTGAAAGTATATACATCGCCTCCTAGACAGGACGATAGTCTGTCGCAGGTATTACGCTATGTTTGATGCTGGTACCCATTTGCACCAGGGTTGTGTCTTTACCCAACCAACTCAATGCTGGATCTAGCATTGCCAAGATGCGAACCCCATACTTCACGATCCTGAATCCGTTAGCCTAACCACTAGGTCGTCTACATCACTTACCATGCAAGTCGTAAATCTTCATTGATTTAATCTGATCAAGTTACGGAGGTGGAGGAGCAAGCTTAAATCTAACCTGTTCGGAGCCAACGAGCGTTAGACGTGACCTTATTATTTTACCACATCCCCCAATAAGCCCATTAATTGCATTGTAGTGCATACTTGAATGTTTTTTTCTTCTTTCCCACAGGTATGTTGTACTATCTGAGTGGCGTTCTTGTTGATTCCCTTAGTCTGGAGACAAACAAAGGAGCTAAAAAGGACATCCTCAAAGTCGTCACCAAACCTTTCACAGAGAAAATTATACAGGTAGCGCCATTACTAATTATTATTTGTTTTGACAAATAATATACGATCTACAGATTGTAATAATATGTGTGTCATGTTTTTTTTCTTCAAATCTTTAATAGCCCATAATATACGCACAAGACTTCCTGTGCGAGCAGTTACATTTTAGTCATCATTTTGCTTTCTGTGTGTCCAGATAAACAAAGATGCCATCACAAAAATTGCAAAGAATGAAGAAGCAGATCACGATAATGACCACGTCATTATGAAAGTAAGTTTATAGTTTGTTAGTATCATGAAAGTAAGTTTATATTTTGTCAGCATCATGAAAGTAAGTTTATATTTTGTTAGTATCATGAAAGTAAGTTTTATATTTTGTTAGTATCATGAAAGTAAGTTTATATTTTGTCAGCATCATGAAAGTAAGTTTATATTTTGTTAGTATCATGAAAGTAAGTTTATATTTTGTCAGTATCATGAAAGTAAGTTTATATTTTGTCAGCATCATAAAGTAAGTTTATATTTTGTCAGTATCATGAAAGTAAGTTTATATTTTGTCAGTATCATGAAAGTAAGTTTATATTTTGTCAGTATCATGAAAGTAAGTTTATATTTTGTCAGTATCAGCAATAAAAAATACACACATTTGTCAATAGACACAAACGGCACCTTTTAAACAATGGAAATAAAAGGGGAAAAAAAAACCCCATGAAATACTAATTGTATATTATATTATCCTTGTTGTGATTAACACTTGTAACCGTCTTGATAAGTAATCAGTTACAGTGGTTAAAAGGACAAAACTGTTTGGGTTGAAATTTAGGTGGTTTTATGTTTCAAGGGTTAAGATGACACGCAGATGAACACTAAGACAAAGCACACGTGTTGACAAAATGCATTAAAAGAGAAAAAAAAAGGAAGACACATGTATGACTCCTATTCAAGGAAGATAAGCATAGTCTTGCTTGTTTCTTAACAGGATTCCACACATGATATGCTTTTGTTGTCGTTGTGACTGTTGGGTCGGAATGTGTTTATTAGTGCAAAACAATCAAAACAGAATTAGGCAGTACAATATTTTTTTTTATAATACATAAAACAGATCTGTTGTGATAAGAAGACTCAATCTCCTGCTGTGAGAGCAAAGGTCAAGGACACCGATTTTACTTCAGTCCAGAAAAAATGAGACAATGCGACAAGCCTTCTGCAATGATGTAAGTTGCTAAATGTTTTACTTTTGACTTTGTTTTTTTTTTTTATTACATAAGAAAAAAGTTATCAAGAAGACAAGAAACGATAAACATTAACTTTGGGAGCATACTTCTGTTGCAATAAAATGAACACGCTTGAAGACATTGTTCATGATATTGATAAAAAATTGCTTTGATCGGAGAGAGTCAGAACATAGAAATAAAACTATGCTTTGACATGATATATCCTACAACGATTTGTAAAGTTTTTAGCATTGGTTCGACATCAATATTAGCTTCTTAGACTGAAACTCATTACATCTTTTTCTGTGAACTTGCATTCGAACGTTATTTGAAAAATAATGTTTACACAACCCTAAGTCGTGAGTGAATGAAACAATATTCCTGCCCAATACATGTATAATAATTGACTGTGAATCAAAAAGATTCCTTATTTATTTGCTTGTTACTTTTTCAAACACGGAGTCAGTATCGATTATTTTGCTTTGTTTTCATTTCCGTATCACTTCATTATATATAGTGTGAACAATTTTTTGTAAACTGTATAATATATATATATATATATATATATATATATATATATATATATATATATATATATATATATATATATATATATATATATATATAACGTGTAAGTTACTAAATGTTTTAATATATATATATATATATTATATATTTGATTTGGTTGTTGATTTGTTTGCTTGTCCACAAAGGTGAACACGTGTGTCACAAAGCCATCGTTCACACCTGCCTCCTGTACAAGCACTCCCTGGAACTTCGAAGTCCATCCCGAAGAGCATCTAGTGTTGAATTGTGATGCACTCACGACTGTTCAAACTCAGAAATCGTGCTGCAACACTCTATTCAGTACGTTTATTTGTTCACCATTGATCAAAGACGTCTAGATTTTCATTACTCATAGAAACAGATTTCCAGATAAGGAATTTTAGAAATAAATGGCATTTGAACGAGGCCCAGAACAATCAGTCGGGTGATTAGATAACATTTCTTCTTTTGATTGCATCAGTTTGTGTATCTTGTGTAAAAACATAAATCCCACAGCTTTTTAACATAATATGAGTAGTTGAGCTTCAAAACGAATTTTCTGTTTTCTATATAGGAGGCTTATAATTTGTATTCCAATCACGTGATATTTACATTAAATCAGGTTGGACATAAAAAATGATATATGCCATGAAACATCAAATTTTGCTTTCTTCACATCAAATAGTAACACAGCGTTTTGACACACACGCTATTCCCGTCTGTTCACAGGTGAAATGTCTTTTACAAACCAAACTTATCCACTCGTGAAGAGCGGCAAGAGTTTGCTCAAAATACAGATTTGAAAGCTTGTTTCACATCGACGGCGTCCCAATTTACCACTCAAGCGTGTCTAAATAGCTGGATCAACGAGACAGTTAGTGTACCAGGACATGATACCTTCACGTGTCGGTCATGGGCAGAAAATGTGGTCAACACAACCTGCAATAAAGAATGTAAAACTACTCTATAATATAATACATGTAATATAGTTATATAATAATATAGTAATAGAATGTAATAACAGTGGCGTAAGTGACCAAGTGGTTAGGCTGCCGGACTGGGGATCATGAGGTACTGAGTTCGAATCCTAGCAAAGCTCATTCCGACGTTGTGTACCTTGGGAAAAGCCACTTAACACGCATTTTCCACACTACCCATGTACAAATGGTACAACCACTAGCTTGGGAGTACAAACCTGTGTCAGACTAGTGTCAAGCCAGGAGGTGATTATTGTCACCTGTTCTGCTTCACGCTATTGAAACCTGGATAAGCTCTGGCTCTATGGAGCCGTAACGGCATTGAATAGATTTTACTTACATGTAATAATAGTAATTTTTATAGTAATGGTATGCTTTTACGAAGGATGGGGTTGATTCTGGTGAGATAAATCATCAATATATTATTATTTTGATTTGTTTTTAAAATGCTGTTTACCTATGTATTATGGCAATCCCTGGAAAAATAAAATAAACGCAAGTGAATAGCAAACGAAGAAATCAATTTTTATCAAATGAAATGTACTAAAAGTAAATCTTATTGTATCCCATTGAAGTATAATTTCCTTTCTTAAAGGATCAATAAAGATGATTAAAATTGAAATTGAAATTGAAATTATTATCGAAATATTTGCTCAGACTTTCACCTTTTTTTCTTACTCTCAGGCGAATTTCTCTTCAAGGGGCTCTATCCTGATTTGTCTGACAAGGCAATCGGTGCTATTCTCTTGGTTATCGCTCTTGCCATCCTTTGCTTTTGCCTCGTGTGTATTGTAAAACTGCTTCATTCCCTGCTGAGAGGACCTATGGCTATTATCATCAAAAAGTTTGTCAATGCTGATTTCCCAGGTAAGTTGAGAAAACTTCACACTTCAACATTGAAGACGATAGTAGATTATTATTTGTTTGGCCCGTAGATAGTTTTATGTTGGTGTTAAATTATTGTAAGTGTAAACTTCATCAGTCAGTTCCAATCATCTTTCTTTTTTTTTTCTTTCCTTTTTTTTTTCCATAACCATCCAGAGCAAACAAATAAGACACTGACTCTTTTATTTCTGAAGTTAGCCATTTGGTTTGTGAAGTACTGCATACGTCTGAAGTCGGAAATTCAAGGAGTGCTTTGCGTTTAAGCACTTCAATAAAAATTAAAAAACTGTGTTCACTTTTAGAAACTACAAGATTTGTGAATAATGTAGAAGATAGGAAAATAATATGCGGCCTTCTCACAATAGTTAAATGTTTGTTTTGCAGAAATGGTTGAACATGGACATTTTTATCTTGTAAATAATTCATTTCATTCAAACATTCAAGAAATTTGGAAAAATTTCAAGGAAAAAAATACTAATAAGAATGTTTATGTTTTCTGTTTGTCTCTATAAGGTGTGATGGCCTATTTCACCGGATACCTCGCCATTTTGATTGGAGCTGGCATGACCATCGTTGTACAAAGTTCTTCTATTTTTACATCCAGCCTGACACCCTTGGTTGGAATCGGAGTCATTGAATTAGACAGGATGTACCCTTTTGACATTGGGTTCCAACATTGGCACCACTACCACAGCCATTTCTGTCAGCTTTGGCCAACACTGGAGACAAGTTGAAAGACTCCTTACAAGTAGCTTTCTGTCATCTGTTTTTTAATATTATTGGAATTCTCATCTTTTTCCCTTTTCCATTCTTCAGACCTGCTATTCCCATGGCTAAGTTTTTAGAAATCGTACGGCTAAGTATAGGTGGTTTGCTATCGTGTACATATTCATGATGTTCTTTGTTTTCCCCGCCAGTGTCTTTGCTCTTTCTATTCCTGGCTGGTACGTCCTTTGGCAGTGCTGGGCCCTATTGCTCTTCTCACCATTATCGTTGCAATCATCAAAGTCATCCAGAAAAAAGAGCCCAGGCAGTTTGCCACGTAAGTTCCGCGACTGAAATTTCTTCCTTGTGGATGAGATCACTGGAACCCTATGACAGTGTCATGAGAAAAGTTTTGTTTTGTTCTCGTTTTCTTTTGGCGTTGAAGAGCCAACAGAATATAACAATGAAATGAAAGCCGTTGACACGCGAATGTAATGCCTTATTTCGCGTGTGTATGGTTTCTTTTTATTTTTATTTTTTTTTTTTTTAATAAGGTTCACAGCTCTTTCAAAAAGAACGAAATACATCTTCCTAGTTTTGCTGACAATTTATGTAATCTGAAACACCTACAAAAAAGAATAGTATGAATATGAAATACAATTCTTCACCTCACCTTGAAGTAAGAGGAAAATGTATTTCATATAGGTGAAATACGTGCAGGGTTGATTTTGTATTGTTGTTAACGTATTGTCTCTAATTCTAAACAAAAACGGGAATAAAAGAAGTTTTCAATTATACATGTCAAGCCAAACCAGGAAGAGAGAAAGTTTTCCCGTTCACTGTATATTTGTATGTATATTTCACTACAATTATGATTTATTTTAAATGCCACTGGTCCTCTTTCCTCACGGTCTGAAATACAAATTATTTAAAGGCTCGGATCCATTTGGTGTTTTTTTACGACGAGGATAAGATTGTGTGCCTGATTTTTAAGGTTTATTTTGTGTTCAAATTTTTATCAACTATTTACATTTTACGTGTGTGTGTGTGTGTGTGTGTGTGTGTGTGTGTGTGTGTGTGTGTGTGTGTGTGTGTGTGCAAAGGCAGGTCTCAGTTGTTGATCCTATTTACCTGTCTATGTTCGTGTCAAACTAATATTATATGAAGGAATAGATTATGCTCTTGGGGTTTTTAATGCTGCTTTCCGTCTATTCATATTTTTAACATAGACCTTGCATCAATAGCTGTTGTTGGTTTTTTAAAAATTACAAGACATATTTATAAATGATTGAATCTGAATTTACACGCCTTTAACATTATTAACATTACATTTCAAAGCTTCAAATCACGTCACCTGAATGCACCTATAGTGCTTGCTGGATGAAAAAAAAGAAATTTGACCGCTCTTCCGTCTCTGAGAGAATTATTGTTATTGCTTTTAGCTGTTTTCTTGCTGTTGTAACTATTTCTTTCCACGTCCAAATTGTATCGTAGCATCACCTACGTTCTCACCTGCCTGTCATTGAAATAATTATTTCTGATCAAATTTTCCATTTGTTGTTGAATGCCCATGAGCCATTCTAGCCTGCCACTTAAACATTCCATTTAACCATGACATTTATATTTTAATCATGTATCAAAATATTACTATCGTTATGACACTTTTTCTAAAATTCTTATTCACGTCTCCAGAAAATGTTTTATTTAGCGATTCTCTTCTCTTTTTTAAACAATTTTTTTTTTTGCCGTTTCTCATCGTAGTTAACATGTCCCTGTGCTAATTGTGTAGTGGAGCATCACTATGGTCTCGATGGCCATGTGGTTAGGCTGTCAGACCGGGGATCATGAGGTCGCGGATTCGAATCCTAGCAAAGCCAGGTCAGATGTTGTGTTCCTTGGGAAAGACACTTAACACGCATTTTCCACTCAACCAGACGAAAGTGATACTAGAAGCACTAAATTGGGAGTAAAATTCTGCGCCAGACTAGTGTCCTGTCCAGGAGGTGATTGCGGCCATCATTTGGCTTTACGCTATTGAAACCTGGGATAAGCACAGGCTCTATTAGCCGTAACGGCCTTAAGGGAACTTAACTGACTTTTAAAAAAATTTCTCACTGTTAGTCTTGTTTCTAGTTAGTAAAGTTAAAAGACTACTTGAATGTCATTGTTAACCATTCTTTCAACCAATGAATTCAAATTGTATGTTCTGACAAGAATTTCATTTGTAAAGATGAGAACAAGCGTCGATGTTTGTATTCTCTCTGAATGAACTTCTTTTTTTTTTTAAATATATTGCAACCATGTACTATAGATCTCAGTCGAATGTTACGATATTTATCATATCGGTATGTCAGGTTATTTATACTGACTGTTGATGTGTAACATTTTAGATATTTTAGCTGTGTAAAAACAAAAAAATAAAAAAGAATATTGCTGTTTATACATTTTATGTTTCAAAAATTTTCTTGTGGGTTTTTTTGAGTGGGTTTTTTGTTGTTGTCTTTACCTGTGTTTAGATTCAGTGACAGGGGGAGGGGGAGGGTCCAACTGTCGTCTACTGTCAAATGTCCGTCATAAAATAGAAACTGGTTCAAAGACTGTCGTTGGCAGCTTTTCCATGTAAAATTTCATTTCTTTGAAAAGAAAACATCCAATCTTAATTCTACTTACCTCCTTTTAAGCGCGTGCGTCTTGTTAGTTGTGAGTTTGTTTCTTTTGGAAATAACTTCTTGTGGTATTTCGAAGACTGCCAAGGAATCTCTGCGCAAACGCATTCTCTATGTAATTGCTTTGATTTCACTCACATCTACAGCCAAGGCCGTCTCCGAGGTTTCGGTAGACTTTTTTAGTTCTGCCCAGACTGCCCTTTTAAACAGCGACGGAATCATTAACTTGTGTAGCGTTGTGATCTGTCCACGGAATCATTAACTTGTGTAGCGTTGTGATCTATCCACGGAATCATTAACTTGTGTAGCGTTGTGATCTGTCCACGGAATCATTAACTTGTGTAGTGTTGTGATCTGTCCATGGAATCATTAACTTGCATAGCGTTGTGATCCATCCACGGAATCATTAACTTGTGTAGCGTTGTGATCTGTCCACGGAATCATTAACTTGCATAGCGTTGTGATCTATCCATGGAATCATTAACTTGGATAGTGTTGTGATCTGTCCACGGAATCATTAACTTGCATAGTGTTGTGATCTGTCCACGGAATCATTAACTTGCATAGTGTTGTGATCTGTCCACGGAATCATTAACTTGCATAGTTTTGTGATCTGTCCAAGGAATCATTAACTTGCATAGCGTTGTGATCTATCCATGGAATCATTAACTTGGATAGTGTTGTGATCTGTCCACGGAATCATTAACTTGCATAGTGTTGTGATCTGTCCACGGAATCATTAACTTGCATAGTGTTGTGATCTGTCCACGGAATCATTAACTTGCATAGCGTTGTGATCTATCCATGGAATCATTAACTTGCATAGTGTTGTGATCTGTCCACGGAATCATTAACTTGCATAGCGTTCATTAACTTGTGATCTGTCCATGGAATCATTAACTTGCATAGTGTTGTGATCTGTCCACGGAATCATTCACTCTGCATAGTTTTGTGATCTGTCCACGGAATCATTAACTTGCATAGTGTTGTGATTCTGTCCACGGAATCATTAACTTGCATAGCGTTGTGATCTATCCATGGAATCATTAACTTGCATAGTGTTGTGATATATCCACGGAATCATTAACTTGCATATGCTTGTGATCTGTCCATGGAATCATTAACTTGCATAGCGTTGGGTGATCTATCCACGGAATCATTAACTTGTATAGCGTTGTGATCTGTCCACGGAATCATTAACTTGCATAGTAAGTTGTGATCTGTCCACGGAATCATTAACTTGCATAGCGTTGTGATCTATCCATGGAATCATTAACTTCTGTTGTGAGTGTTGAATCATTCACTCTGATCTGTCCACGGAATCATTAACTTGCATAGTTTTGTGATCTGTCCACGGAATCATTAACTTGCATAGCGTTGTGATCTATCCATGGGAATCATTAACTTTGCATAGTGTTGCGTTGTGATCATTCACTTGCCACGGAATCATTAACTTGCATAGTGTTGTGATCTGTCCACGGAATCATTAACTTGCATAGTTTTGTGATCTGTCCACGGAATCATTAACTTGCATAGTGTTGTGATATATCCACGGAATCATTAACTTGCATAGTGTTGTGATCTATCCAATGGAATCATTAACTTGCATAGTTGTTGTGATATATCCACCACGGAATCATTAACCTGCATAGTGTTGTGATCTGTCCACGGAATCATTAACTTGCATAGCGTTCATTAACTTGTGATCTGTCCATGGAATCATTAACTTGTGTAGCGTTGTGATCTATCCATGGAATCATTAACTTGCATAGCGTTGTGATCTATCCATGGAATCATTAACTTGCATAGTGTTGTGATCTGTCCACGGAATCATTAACTTGTGTAGTGTTGTGATCTGTCCATGGAATCATTAACTTGCATAGTGTTGTGATCTATCCACGGAATCATTAACTTGCATAGCGTTGTGATCTATCCATGGAATCATTAACTTGCATAGTGTTGTGATATATCCACGGAATCATTCACTTGCATAGTTTTGTGATCTGTCCACGGAATCATTAACTTGCATAGTGTTGTGATCTGTCCACGGAATCATTAACTTGCATAGCGTTGTGATCTATCCATGGAATCATTAACTTGCATAGTGTTGTGATATATCCACGGAATCATTAACTTGTATAGCGTTGTGATCTGTCCATGGAATCATTAACTTGCATAGCGTTGTGGATCTATCCACGGAATCATTAACTTGCATAGCGTTGTGATCTGTCCACGGAATCATTAACTTGCATAGTGTTGTGATCTGTCCACGGAATCATTAACTTCTGTGTAGTGTTGTGATCTGTCCATGGAATCATTAACTTGTGTAGTGTTGTGATCTATCCATGGAATCATTAACTTGCATAGTGTTGTGATATATCCACGGAATCATTAACTTGCATAGTGTTGTGATCTGTCCACGGAATCATTAACTTGCATAGTGTTGTGATCTGTCCACGGAATCATTAACTTGCATAGTGTTGTGATCTGTCCACGGAATCATTAACTTGCATAGTGTTGTGATCTGTCCACGGAATCATTAACTTGCATAGTGTTGTGATCTGTCCACGGAATCATTAACTTGCATAGTGTTGTGATCTGTCCACGGAATCATTAACTTGTGTAGTGTTGTGATCTGTCCATGGAATCATTAACTTGTGTAGTGTTGTGATCTGTCCATGGAATCATTAACTTGCATTTGAATTCAATTCAGTGGATACTTTATTGTCCGATCTATCCATGGAATCATTAACTTGCATAGCGTTCACTAGCCATGGAATCAAAAAAGAGGAAATTACAAAGGAATCATTAATCCTGTATAGTTAGATCAAAGATGAGAATCATTAACTTGTGTCAGTTTTAAAGTCTTACAAAGAAGATTAATTTGCATGTGTTACCATATCGGAGTCATTAACTTGTGTAGTGTTATACTGACGCGTGGATATGTAAGATATTAGGATTATACATTTCATATAAACTTGCATCGTGTTGTGATCTGTCTACGGAATCATTAACTTGCATAGTGTTGTGATCTGTCCATGGAATCATTAACTTGTATAGTGTTGTGATCTATCCATGGAATCATTAACTTGTGTAGTGTTGTGATCTGTCCATGGAATCATTAATTTGCATATGTTGTGATCTGTCCATGGAATAATTAACTTGCATAGTGTTGTGATCTGTCCACGGAATCATTAATTTGTATAGCGTTGTGATCTGTCCATGGAATCATTAACTTGCATAGCGTTGTGATTCATCCACGGAATCATTAATTTGCATAGCGTTGTGATCTGTCCACGAATCATTAATTTGCATAGCGTTGCGATCTGTCCACGGAATCATTAATTTGGTAGTTTGTGATCTGTCCATGGAATCATTAAATTCTTGCATAGCGGTTGTGATCTGTCCATGGAATCATTAATTTGCATAGCGTTGTGATCTATCCACGGAATCATTAATTTGCATAGTTGCGATTCGTCCACGGAATCATTAATTTTGCATAGCGTTGTGATCTGTCCATGGAATCATTAATTTGCATAGCGTTGTGATCTGTCCATGGAATCATTAATTTGTATAGTTGTGATCTATCCACGGAATCATTAATTTGCATAGCGTTGTGATTCGTCCATGGAATGTCCTGTTAGTCGTACGTCTCTGGTGGTTTAGTGTCGTCGATCCACCTATCTCGACAAGGGTGAGGTGGCGGGGGCTTCTCAACTCCTATGCATTGAGAATGTCAGGAATGCCTGGTTGATGGCAGACTTGGATGTTGTCAGAATACGAAGTAAATTATTATAACACAAGTATGTGATATAATTATTAATCTCATTTATGTATAGCCTACATGTACTTACAAGCATATTATATCCCGGGTGATGTCAAATATGATTATTAGATCGAGTCAGTACTCGATATTGAGATTACACGAATATGCGTGAACGATATCCTAACCTCCATTGGACATTGATGTCCAGGGGCAGTATGCTTATGCATTTAAAATTGTCAGGCAATATCGCCCCCGTGCATAGGCTCGGCAAGAGCTGAAAAGGCACAGTGTTACCAGATCATGTAGAGTCGGTGGCCGAGCGGTTAGGCTGCCAGACTTGGGATCATGAGGTCCCGGATTCGAGTCATATTATATCTCTGAGTGGGTTGTTGGCGGGAGCTACTTGTAGGTCATACTTCTCTTCTTCTTCTTCTTCTTCTTCTTCTTCTTCTTCTTCTTCTTCTTCTTCTTCTTCTTCTTCTTCTTCTTCTTCTTCTTCTTCTTCTTCTTCTTCTTCTTCTTCTTCTTCTTTTCTTCTTCTTCTTCTTCTTCTTCTTCTTCTTCTTCTTCTTCTTCTTCTTCTTCTTCTTCTTCTTCTTCTTCTTCTTCTTCTTCTTCTTCTTCTTCTTCTTCTTCTTCTCTTCTTCTTCTTCTTCTTCTTCTTCTTCTTCTTCTTCTTCTTCTTCTTCTTCTTCTTCTTCTTCTTCTCTTCTTCTTCTTCTTCTTCTTCTTCTTCTTCTTCTTCTTCTTCTTCTTCTTCTTCTTCTTCTTCTTCTTCTTCTTCTTCTTCTCTTCTCTTCTTCTTCTTCTTCTTCTTCTTCTTCTTCTTCTTCTTCTTCTTCTTCTTCTTCTTCTTCTTCTTCTTCTTCTTCTTCTTCTTCTTTCTTCTTCTTCTTCTTCTTCTTCTTCTTCTTCTTCTTCTTCTTCTTCTTCTTCTTCTTCTTCTTCTTCTTCTTCTTCTTCTTCTTCTTCTTCTTCTTCTTCTTCTTCTTCTTCTTCTTCTTCTTCTTCTTCTTCTTCTTCTTCTTCTTCTTCTTCTTCTTCTTCTTCTTCTTCTTCTTCTTCTTCTTCTTCTTCTTCTTCTTCTTCTTCTTCTTCTTCTTCTTCTTCTTCTTCTTCTTCTTCTTCTTCTTCTTCTTCTTCTTCTTCTTCTTCTTCTTCTTCTTCTTCTTCTTCTTCTTCTTCTTCTTTATGTCTGTGAAAAACCTCCGGTGTTGGAGAACCAATGCACAGTTACATACAATTTTGTTGTCCTAACAAGTTGATAGCAGTTTACTAAGTTTGTCAATGCTAACAGAATCGATTGTACCTTGACTGAAAGAGTTCCAGATACGGGTGGCGGATGAAAAAAAACGAGTGCAGATGGGCATCGTGATTGGATTTTTGGAATTGTCCGTTTTTGTTGTGGCCTACTGTATGTTTCTGATGTTGGTTAACTTCTTTCCATTCACTCTGTTACATATCTTTAATCTTTCATTTCCTCTTTCCTTATCTTTCATCTTTCCAATACCTCTTTTACTTATCTTTCATCTTTCCAACATCTCTTTTACCTATCTTTCATCTTTCCAATAATTCTTTTACTTATCTTTCATCTTTCCATTTCTATTTTACTTATCGTTTATCTTCCCATTTCCTCTTTTACTCATCTACATCTTTCCATTTCCTCATTTATTTATCTTTCATCTTTCCATTTTCTCTTTTAAATAACTTTCGTCTTTCCATTTTCTCTTTTAAATAACTTTCATCTTTCCATTTTCTCTTTTAAATAATCTTTCATCTTTCCATTTTCTCTTTAAATAACTTTCATCTTTCCATTTTCTCTTTTAAATAACTTTCATCTTTTCCATTTTTCTCTTTTAAATAACTTTTTAATCTTTCCATTTTCTCTTTTAAATAACTTTCGTCTTTCCATTTTCTCTTTAAATAACTTTCATCTTTCCATTTTCTCTTTTAAATAACTTTCGTCTTTCCATTTTTCTTTTAAATAACTTCGTCTTTCCATTTTTCTTTTAAATAACTTTCATCTTTCCATTTTCTCTTTAAATAACTTTCACCTTTCCATTTTCTCTTTTAAATAACTTTCATCTTTTCCATTTTCTCTTTTAAATAACTTTCATCTTTCCATTTTCTCTTTAAATAACTTTCATCTTTCCATTTTCTCTTTTAAATAACTTTCATCTTTCCATTTTCTCTTTTTAAATAACTTTCGTCTTTCCATTTCTTTTGAAATAACTTTCATCTTTCCATTTTCTTTAAATAACTTTCATCTTTCCATTTTTAATTCTGATATCACCGCATATAATGTGACATGGTATATTTCAAGAAAATAAACTGTCGCAAGATGGCTTCTCTTCATATGCGCCCAGTTTCATGAACTTCTCTCTGACATCATTAATACAAATGATATAGGTGAAAATAACTTCATACGAGTTGTGCAATGCCGCTTGAACTGCATAGAGCATCCAACTCCAAGATGCCTGCTCTTTGATTCAAAATAATATAAAAGGGGTCGATAATATTCATTGTTCAAAAGAGCCATAATAGAAAATAGAATGGCCTGTTTGAGTTTGAGAGGATCGCTCTGGTGGCGTTTGCTTGGCCGATATTGATTACGCTGTTGCCGTAGAAACTTCCAAAGTTGCAAGTGCTTGTTTTTAGTTTAATGATGACAAGAACTATGGTCTGGTATTTTCAGATTCCATTTGTTTTTGACAATTGATACTTGAAAAAAAAAACAACAACAACTTATCTACTGTTTTATTATTTTGGAAAAGAAAGGATTAAGGGTAATGAGCGAGATTAGAGGATTAATTTTGTCTTCTTCATTTTTGTGTGTATGTACTTGCTGTATTTTCAAAAATTTCAGGTAAGATTTCTAGCCCCATCTTCCCTATTAGCATTAAACGGCCCAGATAAATGGCATACACAAGACAGACACGCTTATTTTCCTTTCTCAGGTTATTTAAAACCTTGCTTTCACTTACTTGTATTAAAACATCTCACATTCCATGTATTCAATGGACATTTAATGGTGCTACTGGTAAGTCAACTCATCGTATGCTTGGTGTGTACGTTTAAGAATTTCCAGTGGACTTGTTTGTCCAGAGGCAATGTGTCGGCCTTCTGACCAGGGGGCCGGGACAGCCCAAACAGTTTTAAAAGTTTTCTCGATTTATTTTAAAAATTAAAACCTACCCCCCTCCCCTGTCCGGGTAAATGGATCGCTACTGAGACCCATCAGAGAAAACGAGAGGTTTGGAGTGCAGATCACAACACTTATTAAATGTTAAAGATTCCTGGCTGTTTACAGTGTCCAAGAAATGAAAAGAAAAAAATCATACCAAATCCCTGAGGTCACCTTGGTAGTGGATGTGGGTAATATGAACCAAATTAAACTGCGCTTTTCCACACTACTAGAATACCCAGCAAGCATTGACCGGGGTTTTACTCCACTCAATCACTAAGACTTACATTACTTACACCTAGAGGGTGTGCATGCGATTTTCTTGAATTCTCCCATCACTTTATATCCTCGCATGTGTCAATGTTAAGTCAAGAAAAGTTCCATCAAAGCAGTTACGGATCATAGAGCTGCGGCTTATACTGTTTTTTATAGCGTGAAGCAAAGTAAGTGTAAAATATTATACATCGACCCCTGGACAGGACGCTAATCTGTCGTACGTTATACTTCCTTAGCTGATCCTGATGTTCATTTATTGGCATATGCATCTCCTAAGAAACAAAATGTATGAAATTTGCTTACTACTTAATTAACTTATTTTTGTTTTTAAAATAGAAACTCTATATCCCAACAAAGAACTAAACACAACAGCAAACCATCTTTGTCAAGATTAAATCAGTCGTATTAGATATGGAAGACTTTTTTGATTTGATTTGATTTATCCACATCCACAACTACAGTGATCTCAGGCTTTTTGGACCTCTTTTATCGTTCGTCTCCGATGGGACTAGGTGTCGATCCACCTTCTTCGACCAGAGTGGTAGATTTTGCTCAAAAAACCCGAGAACACTTTTTCAACCGTTGGCAGGGCTCGAACCTTTTTACCTTTTTGATTGAGAGGCAGACATCCTGCCCCTGGAAGACAAAGTCATAACCCTCTGTTCATTTTGTTGTGTGCTGAGGGACATTCACTGGCAGTTTAAGTAACTGACTGATGGGACGAAATCAAAAGACTCTTCCGAACTTTGAAATACACATCTGTTTAGGTGGATGATGTTGACATTAAATAACAACGAGGCAAAACTGAAGCCGACAAAAAAACAACAACTGAGGATAGAAGTTCAAATAAGAGCAATTCATGTAATATTGTTTCACAGAACAAAAGATTACCAACTGGCTCTAAACAGCTTTAGCTTTTCCTCATTATATTGATGAGTTTATGAAAAGTTTTGATGCTAAATCTAAGCATTAAATGTCTTTAAATGAGTCATGCCAACGTAGAATTTGGAGGACGGGGTTGCGTGGATAAAACTAACCTTTGGGATCGTTGACATTTGTTTGGTTCTGTTTGATCTTTAACAGAATAATATGAGAGATTGATAAAAACAACAACAACAGCAACAACAAATAGATAAAGAATAAGCATGTACGTCAAGCGTGTTTCAGCTACCATTGTGTATTCTAAAGATAATGACATTAAATGATGTCAGAGCCCCATAGGGAACAAAAGACGAGACAAAATTAAATACAAGAATAGACAAGAAAATAAATTGACCGCTATGGGGATTGAACTGCGACATCTGCGTCGGTACCCATCGCATTGCCATGAAAAAGAAAGTACGCAGCCAACCAAGTTAATTTCGCTGCTTGTTTTAACTTGGTTCGTAGCACGCTTTCTTTCATGGCGAGACGATGGGCAAACGCAGAGGTCGCCGGTTTCAATCCCCATGGTGGCCAAGATCTTTTTCTGTTCATTCCTTGTATTTGTCTCGTCTTTGTCCCTATGGGGATTAAATATTATTTAATGTCATTACCCTTCACTTTTGATATGCCCTTGTCTCACTGTTTGTCTTTACATTTTGTATTTGTAAACATCTTGATCAGTTAAGGCCGTTCAAAAAACAAATAAACCAACAGATAAATGATGTCTGGGCCAGAGCCTAGCTAGAAAACGGGGTAACGCAATGCCTGGCTGTCATTGTTTTTCAGTTGAATAACTCTTAACCTTTCCACACATTGAACAACTCCTCGAACACAACAGGCAAGTCCTTGACAGACGACCAGCTAAACAGAGGAAGGAAATCATCCAAAATTGATCGATACTTGGATTTCTCCAAAGACTAGACATCTTTGCAAACACATCAAAATAATAAGAGGAAAAAAAATTGAGGAATTGTTGTTAAAAACGACGATGAACAGGAAACAATCTCTCAAACAAAAATTTCGTTTCTCGAGAACCACAAATTAGCATCTTTGATCTTGTCCAAAGTGCTTTGAATGAAGCCTTCTTGAGAGAAAACAAATCTTTTCTTAAGGAAAACAATTAAAACACCGGAGGCCCCCGTTATAAAACTTTGTTTCGCTGAATCAATGAGTGGGTGAGTTTGTGATCGTTCTCCTTTGATCGCTGTCCTGATATGAGGTTATTATTCCACACTGTTACTATTAGTTTACGTTTCTTAAGCCTTATACTATTATGAAATAGCATGGTATCTTCTTGCATCGTTATGCAAAAAAAGCTGTAGTCTTTTTTTTATGGGTTTTTTAAAGTTTGGAGAAAAAAAAAAAAACGCTGGTGCAATGTTTGATTCATCAAAGTCGATCATTAATTAGCCTTAATATTATACATTTAGTGGCCTTTCTGAGTTTTTTATGTATGTTTCGATGAATGACTATTGCATTATCGTACTCTCTGAAATGAAAAAGGATTTGGTGACAATATTTATACTTAAAAATATGATGAAACACTCTGTACTAGCGGCCAAGCCACCTAGACGTAAAAAAGACACCCTATTATCGTACATTTAAAAACAAATTGTGTTGCAATAGCGAGATTAAGATAAGAAGAAACGCAGTGAAAAACTGTATTGTTTCCTTGGAATCCACTAAGCCCCATTAAGATTAATTATTGATTCAAGAGCATCAATATAATCAATAGATAACAACGACATTCTTAAAACTTAGATAGATGTAAAAGGGTTTTTTTCACTTGGAACTCCAGGTAAAGAAATTTTAACTGGTTCAAATATATTTATTCGCTGGCTGTAGAGATTAAAATAAACCAAAATGAAAAACTCTGATGTCATCCTTTGTTGAGCAAATGTTGTCACAACAGATGTTGATCGAAAAGAGAAAACGTCTCCAATAGATTTGAATTGTAAAGTAGTTTCCGCCAAAATGCACGGTCAATGGGGGACACAAAAAATCGTGCATTATGGCGAAGGTGCAATTTGACGGAGTTAAGGGCTACAGCCCACGCATTTACATTGCCATTCTTGATTAGACATAAAACTCTTTTTGTGTTGTTAGTTGTTTGTAATCGTTCGGATTTTATTTGTTGTTAATTGCTTTGAGGATAAGACCCAATTATAGGCCCATCCTTTTCATAAATTATTCATTCTTCTCACTCAAGACTACAGGAGGGGATGGGATGGTGGAGACATTTGACAACTGGAGGAATACTTACTTACTGGTTGACACGCATGTCATAAAAGTGACACAAGACCTTTCTCAGGTTTTACCACGGTGATCAAAGAGAGAGCCAAAACAGCCAAGAGTAGGCATTGTCGTGCGCACGTGTGCACATAGTTAATACAGATATAGGCGCCACACACACACACACACACACACACACAACAAACACGCACACACACGCACACACACGCGCACACACACGTGTGTGGCAGATTATGTTACTGGGACGAGGCAAAAAGATGTTATCGAGTTTATTTTTTCTCTTGCATTGACTCATTAAATGCCACCAGTTGAAGATGTACTTGCAAAAACATGTTGCGTTTTGGCGAAGTCAAACCAACCGTAGTTGCATTTTGAGGGGGTAATCAGCGGTGTAAAATTCGGTGACATGAGAAAATCTTGCATTATGACGAATCCTGCATTTTGGCGGCGTGCAATTTGGCGGAGACTACTGTAATTACCATGTTCGCCTTTTGGGCTGTCGTCTATTGCGAGGTTTACGAGGGCAGAAGAAACACTGAAGAAAGGAGGACACGCCCTGTCCTTTTCAAGATTAACAATTAATTGTGAGCAACAAATCGTGAATTTCAATGTGGTAATTTGAAAATATGCATAAATCATGATACAGCTCAAGTGTGAATCTAACTACGACTTATTTCTAGGGGGTGTTTGGAATATAGAGTCCATAAAATGGTTTAACAAACAATCTACAGTCATAATCTTATGTCGAAGAAATCTTGTAGTGTCTAAATGGATTTTAAAAATAAAAATATTCTAACGTGGGTGACATTAAATTGTCACTGGTATTGAAAATAAAGCCACGAAAGCCAGTGACGACGGATTGTCTATTGAAAGTTTTCTTTATTTGATTTGATTTACCCACATCCACAACTAAGTTGATCTCATGGGTTTTGGTAAGTAGAATTTTTATATTTTGCCCGAACCGCCCTGTAAACAGCCAATGAATCTTTAACGTGCACAGAGTGTCGTGATCTGCACCCGGAACCTCCTTTCCATCGTTCGTGGCCGATAGGACTAAGAGTTCATCCACCTGCCTGGATCAGGGTGGGGGAGTAGATTGTGCTCGAAAACAATCGAGAAAAATTTGCCAAACTGTTAGTAGGGCTCCGGCCCTCTACCTTTTAGTTGAGAGGTCAACATCTTGCTCTGGACTGCCGAATCCTCTGTTTACGAGAGCTAGATTTCAGTACAAACGAGATATTCATACGTTTTAATACATTGACTATAATATATTTATAATATTTACAAAGATATACGGAAGTTTTTGAGTTTTTAAAGTACTGCATGTTCTGCCTGGAAAGTCGTAAGAAATATTTCAATTACTGGCTTACTGAGATCACCGCCAAACTGTGAACAGGGTTACTCCAAACAAACAAACAAAAGCAATTGCAATGTTTTTAAACTATTTATCTTACAGTGTCTAAAACGTTTATCTTATAGTGTCTAAAACGTTTATCTTATAGTGTCTAAAACTTTTATCTTACAGTGTCTAAACCGTTTATCTTATAGTGTCTAAACCGTTTATCTTATAGTGTCTAAACGGTTCATCTTACAGTGTCTAAACGGTTCATCTCACAGTGTCTAAATGGTTCATCTTACAGTGTCTAAACAGTTCATCTTACATTGTCTAAACGGTTCATCTTACAGTGTCTAAACGGTTCATCTTACATTGTCTAAACCGTTCATCTTACAGTGTCTAAACGGTTCATCTTACATTGTCTAAACGGTTCATCTTACAGTGTCTAAGCGGTTCATCTTACATTGTCTAAACGGTTCATCTTACATTGTCTAAACCTTCCATCTTACATTGTCTAAACGGTTCATCTTACAGTGTCTAAACGGTTCATCTTACATTGTCTAAACGGTTCATCTTACATTGTCTAAACCGTTCATCTTACAGTGTCTAAGCCGTTCATCTTACAGTGTCTAAACGGTTTATCTTATAGTGTCTAAACGGTTCATCTTACAGTGTCTAAACGGTTCATCTTACAGTGTCTAAACAGTTCATCTTACATTGTCTAAACGGTTCATCTTACAGTATCTAAACTGTTCATCTTACAGTGTCTAAACGGTTCATCTTACAGTGTCTAAACGGTTCATCTTACAGTGTCTAAACACTTCATCTTACAGTGTCTAAACGGTTCATCTTACAGTGTCTAAACTGTTCATCTTACAGTGTCTAAACGGTTCATCTTACAGTGTCTAAACTGTTCATCTTACAGTGTCTAAACGGTTCATCTTACAGTGTCTAAACGGTTCATCTTACAGTGTCTAAACGGTTCATCTTACAGTGTCTAAACGGTTCATCTTACAGTGTCTAAACGGTTCATCTTACATTGTCTAAACGGTTCATCTTACATTGTCTAAACGGTTCATCTTGACAGTGTCTAAACGGTTCATCTTACATTGTCTAAACGGTTCATCTTACAGTCTCTAAACGGTTCATCTTACATTTTCTAAACGGTTCATCTTACATTGTCTAAACCGTTCATCTTACAGTGTCTAAGCCGTTCATCTTACAGTGTCTAAACGGTTCATCTTACAGTATCTAAACTGTTCATCTTACAGTGTCTAAACGGTTCATCTTACAGTGTCTAAACCGTTTATCTTATAATGTCTAAACCGTTTATCTTATAGTGTCTAAACCGTTTATCTTATAGTGTCTAAACCGTTTATCTTATAGTGTCTAAACCGTTTATCTTATAGTGTCTAAACCGTTTATCTTACAGTGTCTAAACCGTTTATCTTATAGTGTCTATCTTACAGTGTCTAAACCGTTTATCTTATAGTGTCTAAACCGTTTATCTTATAGTGTCTAAACTGTTTATCTTATAGTGTCTAAACCGTTTATTTTTTATCAGTGTCTAAACCGTTTATCTTACATCTTACAGTGTCTAAACCGTTTATCTTAATAGTTTAAACCGTCTTACAGTGTCTAAACGGTTCATCTTGTAGTCTAAACTGTTCATAGTGTCTAAACTGTTCATCTTACAGTGTCTAAACGGTTTATCTTACAGTGTCTAAACCATTTATCTTACAGTATCTAAACCGTTTATCTTACAGTGTCTAAACCGTTCATCTTACAGTGTCTAAACCGTTTATCTTATAGTGTCTAAACCGTTTATCTTACATTATCTAAACCGATCATCTTACAGTGTCTGAACGGGGGATGGCTTATTGTCAGAAGGCCCGTTAGTCAGAAGGTCCACTAGTCAGAAGGCCTGTTAATCAGAAAAATCAGTTGGTATTCAGTTGCATGAATGTAGTGATTGCCGCTGATAGGCCCAAAATGATGATCACAGAATATTGTATCTGACGGAACTTCTGTATGCAAGGAATTTTATAGACTATCTTATTGTATTTTTTTGCTGTCATTATACATTTATTGTAATAGTTTAAAGAATTTGTATATCAGATGTAGTTCTTCATTTTCTTATAATTTTTCTTCTTTATATTTCATATGTTATGTTTATAAACTTAAAAATTGAATCATAGACAGGTATCTGAAAATAATAAAAAGGGACACAACTCTGTGTGGAACGAGATTGGAACGTCCAAGTTTGAAACGAACTGTGAAATCGATTGCATCAGCCTTTGACTCGTTAAAACGGGCCTATGATCCAAATTTGGTGAAAATTCGCCCATAAACAGCTGAGAAAATTTGCTCACACAATTTGTTCACAGACAAACAGACAGACAGACAGACACACACACACACACACACACACACACACACACACATGGCTCGGTCTGATCAAATTCAATCAATATCCCTTTTTTGTAAAAAAAAAAAAAAAAAAAAAAAAAGGAAGATTTAACAAAACGATGTATTTTGCTGGTATTCAATTAACTTTCATTATGTGTTTTCCACGGAAATGGTAAGTACCGGTAACATTAATTACATTTGGTGGAACGTTAAATGAGCTCACCTTCCACATAGTTGTTCGTGCGTGTATCAGAGTTTCTGTTGTATACATTCCACATCAATGGAGGGAAGTTGCCATCAAAAGGGCTTTTTCCACATACAGGATGAAGTTTCTCAGCTATGGATACCGTGGAATGAGACGTTGTGTGCCACGAGAGGCACAGAACTGTTGAAGTGGAAACTTTGTCGCCAACGGCCACCGGCAAATAGCCCATGGAGAGAAACCTTCTGATACATTTTTATAAATCGTGCATGTCTCCGGTATGCCACAGACAGCCCTAACTCGTTCAAACGTCTCACATGGGCTGGCAGAAGTGGAAGTAACAGCAAGTAACCCTGGTTGTTGGCAGCTCAGTTTCCACAGCATTGACGAGTGACTGTTCAAAGACACATATCACGGTGTTTGGCCTCCATCTATGACCAGACCTACGTCTGATCTCTTTTAGGATCTGCAGCACTTGACGGTAACGACCAATGGTTTTCCCTGTCAAGAGGGCTGCAGCAAAAGGAGAACCCTCTGCCTGTACTTTCTATGAATTGTGTGTAAGATGATGGACATGTTTGGAAGGTGCCGTCCATGTACACACCATGACAGCGTTGAAACCTCTGCATATTCTCATCAGTGGCAAATACAACAACATCCCAGTCATTGTCCAATTGTAACAGAAATCTCTCATGTAACCAAGTATTGGCCCATTCCCCCTCAATTCTCACATCAGTACATACCCGAGGTATTGGTAGAACAAGGGCACACCTGGCTCTTTGCATTAGGGTACGCACACTATGGAACTCTGGAAGATGTTCTCTGTCACCTCCTCCTTGCTGATGTCATTCCCGGGCTACTGCTTCAAATACTCGTTTAATTGGTCTTGTTGCATCTTCAAGCACGGCTTCTATCAGTCGATGCTTTGTCCTGTCATTTAGTATTTTGTCCTCGTCTTCGACATGTAAATGGTGAGATTCGTGAAGGACTTCTATGACTGGGGTTTCTTCGTTGACATCAAAATGGTTTGTTGTAAGACTTGCCCCACATGCTTTTTACCTTTGCCAAACAACGCCAGTAGATGGCATTTACTGTTTCTTTGTTCTTGTGGTTTCCATCTAAACCCACTGTGAACTAAAATAGTAATATCTTTCCACGTCTCTAAACCTCCACAGTTTGCCATCAATTAATGACGCCATGGCAAACATAGTCAAACCTTTGGGTATCGGATTATATAGACTTTTCCACATGAACCGTATTCTAAACCTTTCATCTGACAGGTGGTCTAAACCTTTCATCTGACAGTATCCTTTTCCTGACAGTATCTAAACCTTCCTGACAGTACCTGAACAGAAACCTTCATCTGACAGTAAAACCGATGAAAGTTTCTAAATCTTTCAAACCTTCATCTGACAGTATCTAAACCTTTCATCTGACAGTATCTAAACCTTTCATCTGACAGTATCTAAACCTTTCATCTGACAGTATCTAAACCTTTCATCTGACAGTACCTGAACCTTTCATCTTATAGTCTCTAAACCTTTCATCTGACAGTATCTAAACCGATCATCTTACAGTATCTAAACCTTTCATCTGACAGTATCTAAACCTTTCATCTGACAGTATCTAAACCTTTCATCTGACAGTATCTAAACCTTTCATCTTTACAGTCTCTAAACCTTTCATCTGACAGTATCTAAACCTTTCATCTGACAGTATCTAAACCATCTTCATCTGACAGTATCTAAACCTTTCATCTGACTAAACCTTTCATCTAAACTAAACCTTTCATCTGACAGTATCTTTCATCTGAAGTATCTAAACCTTTCATCTTACAGTATCTAAACCTTTCATCGTACAGTATCTAAACCTTTCATCTTACAGTATCTAAACCTTTCATCTTACAGTATCTCAACTTTCATCGTACAGTATCTAAACCTTTCATCGTACAGTATCTAAACCTTTCATCGTACAGTATCTAAACCTTTCATCTTACAGTATCTAAACCTTTCATCTTACAGTATCTAAACCTTTCATCTGACAGTACAGTATCTAAACCTTTCATCTTACAGTATCTAAACCTTTCATCGTACAGTATCTAAACCTTTCATCTGACAGTCTAAACCTTTCATCTTACAGTATCTAAACCTTTCATCGTCAGCATATCAGACAGTATCTAAACTTTTCATCTTACAGTATCTAAACCTTTCATCTTACAGTATCTAAACCATCGTACAGTATCTAAACCTTTCATCTAAACCTTTCATCACAGTATCTAAACCATCGTCATCTTATCTTACAGTATCTAAACCTTTCATCTTCTTAAACAGTACAGTATCTAAACCTTTCATCGTACAGTATCTAAACCTTTCATCGTATCTAAACCTTTCATCGTACAGTATCTAAACTCATCTTACAGTATCTAAACCTTTCATCTTACAGTATCTAAACCTTTCTCTTACAGTCTAAACCTTTTCACTTAGTATCTAAACCTTTCATCGTACAGTATCTAAACCGATCATCTTACAGTATCTAAACCTTTCATCTTACAGTATCTAAACCTTTCATCTTACAGTATCTAAACCTTTCATCGTTACAGTATCTAAACCTTTCATCGTACAGTATCTAAACCTTTCATCGTACAGTATCTAAACCGATCATCTTACAGTATCTAAACCTTTCATCTTACAGTATTTAACTTTTCGTCTTATAGTATCTAAACCTTTCATCGTACAGTATCTAAACCTTTCGTCTTACAGTATCTAAACCTTTCATCTTACAGTATCTAAACCTTTCATCTTACAGTATCTAAACCTTTCGTCCTACAGTATCTAAACCTTTCATCGTACAGTATCTAAACCGATCATCTTACAGTATCTAAACCTTTCATCTTACAGTATCTAAACTGTTCATCTCACAGTATCTAAACCGATCATTTTACAGTATCTAAACCTTTCGTCTTATAGTATCTAAACCTTTCATCTTACAGTATCTAAACCGATCATCTTACAGTATCTAAACCTTTCATCTTATAGTATCTAAACCTTTCATCGTACAGTATCTAAACCGATCATCTTACCGTATCTAAACCTTTCATCGTACAGTATCTAAACCGATCATCTTACAGTATCTAAACCTTTCATCTTATAGTATCTAAACCTTTCATCGTACAGTATCTAAACCGATCATCTTACATTTTCTAAACCTTTCATCTTACCGTATCTACACCCATCATCTTACTGTATCTAAACCGATCATCTTACAGTTTCTAAACCTTTCATCTTACAGTATCTACACCCATCATCTTACAGTATCTATACTTATCATTTTACACATTATCTAAGCCCATCACCTTACAATATCTAAACCGATCATCTTACAGTAACTAAACCCATCATCTTACAGTATCTAAACCCATGATCTTACAGTATCTAAACCCATCATCTTACAGTATCTAAACCCATCACCTTACAATATCTAAACCGATCATCTTACAGTATCTAAATCCATCATCTTACAGTTTCTAAACCGTTCATCTTACAAAATATCTAAACCGATCATCTTACAGTATCTAAAACATTCATCTTACAGTTTCTAAATCGTTCATCTTATAGTATCTAAATCCATTCTCCTACAGTTTCTAAACCGATCATCTTACACTACCTGAACATATTATATTACAGTTTCTAAACCGTTCATCTTACACAATATCTAACCGATCATCTGACAGTATCTAAAACCTTCATCTTACAGTTGCTAAACCGCTCATTTTACAGTATCTAAACCGATCATCTTACAGTTTCTAATCCAATCATCTTACAGTATCTAAACTCACCATCTTACAGTATCTAAACCGACCATCTTACAGGATCTAAACCGATCATCTTACAGTATCTAAACCGTTCATTTTACAATATCTAAGCCAATCATCTTACAGTATCTAGACCCATCATCTTATAGTATCTAAACCGATCATCTTACAGTATCTAAACCCATTATCTTACAATATCTAAACCGATCATCTTACAGTATCTAAACCCATCATCTTACAGTATCTAAACCCATCATCTTACGGTATCTAAACCGATCATCTTACAGTATCTAAACCGATCATCGTACAATATCTAAACTGATCATCTTACAGTATCTAAAACCGATCATCTTACAATATTTAAACCGATCATCTTACAATATCTAAACCAATCATCTTACAATATCTAAACCGATCATCTTACAGTATCTAAACCGATCATCTTACAGTATCTAAACCTATCATCTTACACAATATCTAAACCGATCATCTTACAGTATCTAAACCGATCATCTTACACAATATCTAAACCGATCATCTTACACAGTATTTAACCCGATCATCTTATAGTATTTCAACCCATCATCTTACACATTATCTAACCCGATCATCTGACAATATCTAAACTGATCATCTTACAGTATCTAAACCCATCATCTTACACAATATCTAAACCGATCATCTTACACAATATCTAACCCGATCATCTTACAGTATTTAAACCCATCATCTTACGCATTATCTAACCCGATCATCTTACAATATCTAAACTGATCATCTTACAGTATCTAAACTGATCATCTTACAGTATCTAAATTGATCATCTTACAGTATCTAAACTGATCATCTTACAGTATCTAAACTGTTCATCTTAGAGTATCTAAACCGTTCATTTTACAGTGTCTAAGTTGTTCATCTTACAGTATCTAAATCGTTCATCTTACAGTATCTAAACCCTTCATCTTACAGTATCTAAACTGTTCATCTGACAGTATCTAAACCGTTCATCTTACAGTATCTAAACTGTTCATCTTACTGTATCTAAACCGTTCATCTTACAGTATCTAAACTGTTCATCTTACAGTATCTAAACTGTTCATCTTACAGTATCTAAACTGTTCATCTTACATTATCTAAACCGTTCATCTTACAGTATCTAAACTGTTCATCTCACAGTATCTAAAATGTTCATCTCACAGTATCTAAACTGTTCATCTCACAGTATCTAAACTGTTCATCTTACAGTATCTAAACTGTTCATCTTACAGTATCTAAACTGTTCATCTTAAAGTATATAAACTGTTCATCTTACAGTATCTAAACTGTTCATCTCACAGTATCTAAACTGTTCATCTTACAGTATCTAAACTGTTCATCTGACAGTATCTAAACTGTTCATCTCACAGTATCTAAACCGTTCATCTTACAGTATCTAAACTGTTCATCTTACAGTATCTAAACCTTTCATCTTACAGTTCTAAACCTTTCATCTTACAATATCTACACCCATCATCTTACAGTATCTACACCCATGATCTTACAGTATCTACACTTATCATTTTACACACTATCTAAACCCATCTAACCGATCATCTGACAGTATCTAAAACCTTCATCTTATAGTTGCTAAACCGTTCATTTTACAGTATCTAAACCGATCATCTTACAGTATCTAAACCGATCATCTTACAGTATCTAAACCGTTCATCTTACAGTATCTAGACCCATCATCTTCTATTATCACAACCGATCGTCTTACAGTATCTAAACCCATCATCTTACGGTATATAAACCTACCATCTTACAGTATCTAAACCGATCATCTTACAGTATCTAAACCGTTCATCTTACAATATCTAAACCGATCATCTTACAGTATCTAGACCCATCATCTTCTAGTATCACAACCGATCATCCTACAGTATCTAAACCCATCATCTTACAGTCTCTAAACCCATCATCTTACGGTATCTAAACCCATCATCTTACAGTATCTAAACCGATCATCGTACAATATCTAAACTGATCATCTTACAGTATCTAAACCGATCATCTTACAATATCTAAACCGATCATCTTATATCTAAACCGATCATCTTACAATATCTAAACCGATCAGCTTACAGTATCTAAACCGATCATCTTACAGTATCTAAACCTATCATCTTACAGTATCTAAACCTATCATCTTAGCCGATCATCTTACATTATCTAACCCGATCATCTTACACAGTATCTAAACCGTTCATCTTACAGTATCTAAACCGTTCATCTTACAGTATCTAAACCGTTCATCTCACAGTATCTAAACTGTTCATCTTACTAAACCGTTCATCTTGCAATATCTAAACTGTTCTCTCACAGTATCTAAACTGTTCATCTCTAGTATCTAAACTGTTCATCTTACAGTATCTAAACTGTTCATCTTACAGTATCTAAACTGTTCATCTTCAAGTTTATAAACTGTTCATCTTACAGTATCTAAACTGTTCATCTCACAGTATCTATACTGTTCATCTCACAGTATCTACACTGTTCATCTCACAGTATCTACACTGTTCATCTCACAGTATCTACACCGTTCATCTTACCGTATCTAAACTGTTCATCTTACAGTATCTAAACTGTTCATCTCACAGTATCTACACCGTTCATCTTACAGTATCTAAACTGTTCATCTTACAGTACCTAAACTGTTCATCTCACAGTATCTACACTGTTCATCTCACAGTATCTACACCGTTCATCTTACAGTATCTAAACTGTTCATCTTACAGTACCTAAACTGTTCATCTCACAGTATCTACACTGTTCATCTCACAGTATCTACACCGTTCATCTTACAGTGTCTAAACCGTTCATCTTACAGTGTCTAAGCCGTTCATCTTACAGTGTCTAAACCGTTCATCTTACAGTGTCTAAGCCGTTCATCTTACATTATCTAAACTGTTCATCTTACAGTGTCTAAGCCGTTCATCTTACAGTGTCTAAGCCGTTCATCTTACAGTGTCTAAGCCGTTCATCTTACATTATCTAAACCGTTCATCTTACAGTGTCTAAACGGTTCATCTTACAGTGTCTAAACCGTTCAGCTTACAGTGTCTAAGCCGTTCATCTTACAGTGTCTAAGCCGTTCATCTTACAGTGTCTAAGCCGTTCATCTTACAGTGTCTAAGCCGTTCATCTTACAGTGTCTAAACATTTCATCTTACAGTGTCTGAACAGTTGATCTTCTCAGTGTCTGAACAGTTAATCTCTCTCTCTCTCTCTCTCTCTCTCTCTCTCTCTCTCTCTCTCTCTCTCTCTCTCTCTCTCTCTCTCTCTCTCTCTCTCTCTCTCTCTCTCTCTCTCTCTCTCTCTCTCTCTCTCTCTCTCTCTCTCTCTCTCTCTCTCTCTCTCTCTCTCTCTCTCTCTCTCTCTCCCTCCCTCTCTCTCTTCTCTCTCCCACCCTCTCTCTCACTCTTTATATCTATCCTCTTTATATATATATATATATATATATATATATAAATATATCTGTGCTCATCAAAAGTTGTTTACAGGGCGGTCCTGTAAAAATATAAAAGGAAACTCCCAAAATCCCCTTAGACTTGATTGTGGATAAAATCAATGAAATCAAACAGTCAAATTATTTTAACATAATAAACTTCAGTTATATATATTGATAAACGTCAGTTTTGTTTGATACAATTTCTGGGACAATAATGAAAGTCAGGCAATATTAGTAAAAAGAGGTTCATTTTTCAACCGGCAACATTTCTGTAAAAATGTTGAAACAACAAATTATAAACAATATGTGTAGCATTAAACCATCAAAAAAAAAATGAAATTGATTTTCAAACCCATCGATGTGAATATTTAAGCATTTTTAAATATGCAAGAAGTCAATTAAAAATTATCCATTTAGTTGCGAGATGAGTCGATCATCGCCCTCCGCTTCTTCTTTATAATGGGACATAGGGTCGTTCAAGCTCTACAGAGCACGGCGACCAGGTCGCTTAGATCCTCCTCAACATCTTCTTCGATGATCGACTAATATCGCAACGGACAGTGAACAACTGAGCTCCTCATTCACCAGATCTTAGTCCCTTGGATTTCTTCCTATGGGGTTATTTGAAACACAGCGTGTATCAAAATCGTCCAAAGAACCGTTTTAAGCTCAAACAAGAAGTAGAACAGCTTGCAAAGACAGTGACATCAATCTGAGAAGTGCACACGCCCGATCGAAAACTGCGTGAAACCAATGAAACTGTAAACAGCACGAAGGTCATCAATTTCGGTGAATTTCTTTAAACCGCTAGACTCTAGGACATCGATATTTTTAATTGACTTGTTATATAAAGAAAAATGTTTGAATATTCACGTTGATGAGTTTATAAAAAATCAATTTCATTGTTTTTGGATGGTTTTATTAAACACGAGTTTATGACTTGTTGCCGGTTCAACTTCCCCCAAAAATGTTGAAAATTGAAAAAAATGTACTCCTTTTTACTTATAATGTGACTTACGTTGTTCTGCGAATTATATCAAACAAAATTGTTATTCACTATTCATCAAACTGAAGTTTATTGTGTTAAAATTTTATGGCGATTGACCAAGTTGTTGAGAAGTTATTAACATTTATACAAGTTACGGTATTTTAACATACTGTACTTCGCGCAACATTTGCAAAACATTATTGAAGGATGAGGGCTGTCATGGTGCAGGAGATTGAACTCAAAGATAGAGTGCATTGATATATGCTAATAATATACTCATAAATACAACAATTAATGTTCTTTTAAACTACTCTTTCATATGAGTGCGAAATAGATAGGGAACTGATAACTGTAAAATCTGTCTATTGAACGACGAATCTCGTAAGCATGTTAATTTACGAAAGGTGCAAAAGAAAATCAGGGCAAAATCCGACCACAGTGACGTCATAGGCAAGTCGTGTGACACCGGAACTTGCCTACAGCTTTCTCCGTAATAATTTCCCTATTTTTCTGTATAACTGCTTTGGATTTAGTTGTCAGCCGCACGATGTGAGCTTAACTCTGTGTGTGTTCATGACGCAGGGATTTGGAAAGCAGATTACAATAATTGTGTGCACGCTGATGCCTTCGTGTTTGAAAATAGACCACTACGACACGACCTCTCCCCCCCCCAATCACTCCTCCCTAAAAGAACTAAATCTATCAACCTTTTACATACTCTGTCCAGTCTAGTCAACACTAGCCTTAGGCTGGGGTGTTTTGGTTTGTTTGGCTTGGGTTTTGTTTATTGGGAATTGTGTATGGCTCAATAAAAATAAAAGGAAGTATGCGACTACTGCACTCAATAAGCGAATCTGTAATTCTTTTTTTTTAAATGGATGCGTGAAAAAAAACCCGATCTCTGTCTATTCTTCTATAACGTCAGTTTTAATCTTGTTCTTCCCCGATCTAAGAGGGGTTTTTTTTTCTCTGTCCCCAGAATCCCAGATAGACGAGAGGTGGACAAAACTACCACATGCCTCTCTCACACAGACGAAACATTATAACATTGAAAACTTTGTACACGAAACTACGAAAATTTTGATGTTCGCATTAACCTAGCATTGTTTATCCGACCGCAACCCCAGTGAATTTTGATTTGTACTTTTTTTGTTTACTTTGGTTAATTATTTGAAGATACAAGGGAAGGGCAAAATGTTTACAGATGCAGTATGACACAATGGCTCAAGCTCATTAAAGATTCAAAAGCGTCTCCCGGCACAGTTTTGTTGAGCGACGAAATGATAAATATGTGTAGACCACTGTAATACAAGTGGTTGGAATTGTCTGCTTCTCACCACCCCGACCCCACCCCCACCCCCCCTTTCCACCTCCCGTCCATCTATAATGCATTTGTCGGTCTTTCTGATCCTCCGGGAAACTATCTGCTTGACAAACAATTCCATGCCATGTAGGGTAAGTACCTGTATGCTCTCAGCTGCTCTTTGAAAAGTAACATTAAGGACTGGTTCAATGTGCGGGTGTCTGTACACAATTTAAAAAAACACAATAGGACAAGACGTAAGATAAAATAAGAGAAAATCGTGCGTAGAAGAACACGTATTGGCACAAAATTCAAACTGCAAGAAATCCAAAACAAGAAAAAAAAGCAAAGTTTCCAACCAAAACACCGACAATAATAAATACACCATATTCTGACGAGAAAAAAAATCATACAAGGTGGAAACTGTGAACGAAACAAACAAAAAAACTCAACTAAAAGAAGCAGTGAACTTTCACCAGCAGATGAACAACAAAACTAAACAAGCCAAAAACATTACAATAAATAAAAAAAAAGCCCAAGACAAAACTATATCCCAGGACAAGATAATACAAAAATAGCGTAAATCGAGAAAGTAATACAACATCATAATAACCTCCATTCTCTTTAAATCAAATTATAAACCATCCAATTTTGGACTTGTCATCAAACATTGATTGAAAATAAATTACAAAACAAATTTCCGTCTTGATATAATTTTGGCTTTATTTCACAAAGCACTTAAATTATATTGTTTAATTTTGCCTCTTGAGACAGTTCCAATGTTGCAGCGTTTGTTGAAGTCAACCTATCCTTTTCAGCCAGCTTTGTCGAATGTATGCCTTGGAACACTTGGAAGGACCATCGTCAATCATCACTGCGTAACTAAGCCGACAGTCACGACAGCAGGCCGCCATGTCGTAAAGTTTCACACCGTAGGCTTTAAAACAACCGAAACAGCCAATCAGGCACGACATTCTGGCTTCCTTGGGATTACAGTCCAGCGCCGTCCGACTTGCCACCGGCACCAGCCTTGTTGATAGACTCAATGCTATTAATAACAGAGCAAAGTGAATCTGGAGGAATGAAACACGTTGAAAAGAAGAAAAAAGAAGATTGATCAAATTGTTTTGTTGGGTTGGGGTTTGGGTCGAGGTTGGGTTGTTGGATTGGGGATTTGGATTTGGATCGGGGGTTGGGTTGTTGGGTTGGGGTTTGGATCGGGGTTGGGTTGTTGTTGTTGGGGTTTGGATCGAGGTCGGGTTGGTGTTGTTGGGGTTGGATCGGGGTTGGGTTGTTGGGTTGGGGTTTGGATCGGGCTTGGGTTGGTGAGGTTGGGTGGGGTTTGGATCAGGGTTGGGTTGTTAGTGTGGGGTTTGGATCGGGGTTGGGTTGGTGTTGTCGGGGTTTGGATCGGGGTTGGGTTGTTGAGTTGTTGGGATTTGGATCGAGGTTGGGTTGTTGGAGTGGGGTTTGGATCGGGGTTGGGTTGGGGGGGTTTGGATCGGGGTTGGGTTGTTGTTGTTGGGGTTTGGATCGAGGTTAGGTTGTTGGGTTGGGGTTTGGATCGGTGTTGGCTTGTTGGGTTGGGGTTTGGATCGAGTTGTTGGGGTTGGGGTTTGGATCGAGGCTGGGTTGTTGGGTTGGGGTTTGGATCGAGGTTGGGTTGTTGGGTTGGGGTTTGGATCGAGGTTGGGTTGTTGGGTTGGGGTTTGGATCGAGTGTTGGGTTGTTGGGTTGGGGTTTGGATCGAAGTTGGGTTGTTGTTGTTGGGGTTTGGATCGGGGTTGGGTTGATGTTGTTGGAGTTTGGATCGGGGTTATGTTGATGTTGTTGGGGTTTGGATCGGGGTTGGGTTGATGTTGTTGGGGTTTGGATCGGTGTTGGGTTGATGTTGTTGGGGTTTGGATCGAGGTTAGGTTGTTGGGTTGGGGTTTGGATCGGTGTTGGGTTGTTGGGTTGGTGTTTGGATCGAGGTTGGGTTGTTGGGTTGGGGTTTGGATCGAGTTGGGTTGTTGGGTTGGGGTTTGATCGATTGGGTTGTTGGGTTGGCTTTGGATCGAGGTTGGGGGTTTTGGATCGAGGTTGGGTTGTTGTTGGGGTTTGGATCGAGGTTGGGTTGTTGTTGGGGTTTGGATCGAGGTTGGGTTGATGTTGTTGGGGTTTGGATCGGGGTTGGGTTGATGTTGTTGGGGTTTGGATCGGGGTTGGGTTGATGTTGTTGTTGGGGTTTGGATCGGGGTTGGGTTGATGTTGTTGGGGTTTGGATCGGGGTTGGATTGTTGGGTTGGGGTTTGGATCGAGGTTGGGTTGGTGTTGTTGGGGTTTGGATCGGGGTTGGGTTGATGTTGTTGGGGTTTGGTTTTGTGTGTTGTTGTGTGTGAGTTTTTTTTATATCAACTAATTGTGGAAATGACATTGAAAAGCAAAAACGATATCGATACATGTATTGGGTTACTTAAATTCCACATTACTTGCTTATCCTTGTGGTACATCGGCAGCAAATATGGCCGAACAAATTCACACTGCCTGGTTTAGAACCTATTGACGACGTTTAAATGTGTGTGTGTCTTTTTCTGCAATGTTTCATTCTTTGACCTTTATTTGTGGGTGTTGTCGTTTCATTCTTTGACAGTTTATTTGTTTAAACACTTGTGTGGGTTGTCGTTTCATTCTTTGACAGTTTATTTGTTTAAGTTTACTTGTAGTGGGTTGTCGTTTCATTCTTGATTCTTGTTTTTGTTTAGTTTTAGCACTTGTAGGGGTGGGTTGTCGTTTCATTCGTTGACAGTTTATTTGTTTAAGCTTACTTGTAGGGGTGGGTTGTCGTTTCATTCTTTGACAGTTTATTTGTTTAAGTTCACTTGTAGGGGTGGGTTGTCGTTTCATTCTTTGACAGTTTATTTGTTTAAGTTTAGGGGTGGGTGTCTTTCATTCGTTGACAGTTTATTTGTTTAAGTTTACTTGGGTTGTCGTTTCATTCGTTGACAGTTTATTTGTTTAAGTTCACTTGTAGGGGTGGGTTGTCGTTTCATTCTTTGACAGTTTATTTGTTTAAGTTTACATGGGGTGGGTTGTCGTTTCATTCTTTGACAGTTTATTTGTTTAAGCTTACATGTAGGGGTGGGTTGTCGTTTCATTCGTTGACAGTTTATTTGTTTAAGTTTACTTGTAGGGTGGGTTGTCGTTTCATTCGTTGACAGTTTATTTGTTTAAGCTTACATGTAGGGGTGGGTTGTCGTTTCATTCGTTGACAGTTTATTTGTTTTCTTTTGGGCTGTCGTTTCATTTTGACAGTTTATTTGTTTAAGCTATCTTGTCATCATTTATCATTTATGCATAGAAAGAGTTTTAAATATAATCTAGCATAGATACGGCTGGTAGATCTACTGGCGCATGAGAAGAAAGAGACAAACACAACCACAAAAAAATAAAATTAATATACATATTATCTTAGAGAGAGAAATACAAACAGATAGACAGACAGACAGAGAGACAGACACACACCAGACAAATGTATACATACAGACAGACAGTTTCGTTAATGGTGAAGAGGGAGGAGGAAAATTTTCGAAAGGAATGGTTGAATTTTGATCAGATTAACTGGTGGATTCTGTTCATATTAACGGATCCCAACGAACCTTTTAGCCATTGGGCTTGGTTTACCTGAAAACAGAAGAAAAAAACAAGAAATCCTTTGACCTCTCTGCGTCATCGAACCAAGGACATTTTCTCAGATTGCCATTGTATAAAACCTCTGATGTTTTAAAGAATACATTTACAGGCCTGAATGAACGGAAGGGAACCACATGCTAATTAACTCAATAGTGATTTAAACCGTATGCAATGCGTTCTTATGTTTGGAATAGACATTTTCTATTGACAGTCATATCATTTCAACGTCCAATCTTGCTCTCCTTGTTGAAAAATGAAAATGAACAAATAGAGCTATCTAATGTGTGTTTGGTGTCACCCAGAAGAAAAAATGACGCTATTGGTTACAATT
>JAXRKP010000919.1:130000-135000 GCA_037039925.1 Doris montereyensis | reverse complement strand
GTAGTAGCAGTAGTAGCAGTAGCAGTAGCAGTAGTAGCACAGAAGTAGTAATAGCAATAGCAATAGTAATTGTAATAGCAATAGTATAGAAGTAGTAGTAATAGTAGTAGCAGCAGTAGCAGTAGTAGCAGTAGTAGCAGTAGTAGCAGAAGCAGAAGTAGTAGCAGCAGTAGCAGTATAGCAGTAGTAGTAGTAGTAGTAGTAGCAGTAGTAGTATTAGTAGCAGTAGTAGTAGTAGTAGTAGTAGTAGTAGCAGCAGCAGTAGCAAACAGCAGCAACAGCAGCAGTAGTAGTAGTAGTAGAAGTAGTAGTAGTAGCAGTTGTTAGCAGCAGTAGCAGTAGTAGTAGTAGTAGTAGTAGTAGGTAGTAGTAGTAGTAGCAGTAGCAGTAGTAGTAGTAGTAGATAATTATTATTGTGATTATTACTAAAACCGAGTTGATTCTTTTGCAAAGTAGTTGTCTCAATCGAAAACCGAATAGTTACCAAAGAGTTCAATTACGTTTGGCGAAATAACATTCCTGATTGCTTATGATGAACGATGAGTTGTCTTTAACCACATTGGAGTGCCACACCAAACAATGTTTCAAAGATGTCTGTTTACGGTTGGGATGGGTTGGGTTGGGGTATTTTTTCACCATACCGTAAGAGATCTGTCTATTGTGTACTTTAAAAATGCAAATATTTTACACCCTTGAAAACAGTTATCATGCATGCAGGACTCACATAACTGTTTTATTCCTAAGAAAAACATCGTTACCGATGGCAAATGAATGTGTTCATGTTATGTTATGCCATCGCAAACTTGGCACTCCTTGCGTAATGAAGAGGTCAGAGTTCTCAATTACCAGCATAATATCCTCATTATTTTGTCCCAGACAAGAACTCGGGCCTAATCAGATATTCAACGCTCAATAGTTTCACATTGTCTCTTGCCCACACTTTCTCCCTACACATAGACACACGAACACATTCATGCAGAAATGAACTGCCAAACAGATGGCAGTGACAAATGAGTTTACGCACACTCTTACGTACGTTTACCCTCCCAAAACACACGTCAAGCCATCGCTAAATGACCAGATTTTCTCAAATTGCGAATCAAATCAGGCGTAAAAGAAGCGAGCACTCAATCGGATTAGCCAAATTACGAAAACGTGAACTGGTACGCACAACAGTAACTTAAGTTGTTGATTGGACATTGAAGATATACTTTAGTCTGTGGGGTTTTTATGTACATCCACTTGTAAATGCAACATACTTTTTTCTTTCTCTGTCGCATCCATGATTCTAGTTTTACCGCCGAGATAAAATATTAAATGAAGAAAATCTGGACACAAAGCAAATTTTCCGGAAAAGCTGTGCATAGCTATTCCAATACGGGAACCGAACGCTTATTATGCAGAAAGGGGAGGGTAAAGGGAAAGGGGACTGCAATATGAGATATGATGAAAATCACAGTATTAGGTAAAAAAAATGCAATATCGGGGGTGGTGGAGTACTGCAGCAGGAAATTGACATAATAATTATTGTTAATATTGTGTTTTCGACCGTTACTGCTTTAATGCCGATACACTGTCATACAAGTGTGAACCAACGACAACTTCTACCGCCCCCCCCCCTCACCCACCGGCTTTTCCCCACTCACGGCTGACCTTAATGAACACAACGAAGTTAGTTCTTTCAGTATTCAGTTTCCAGAGGTCATTGGCCCAAATTAATTATTGTCTAATCAAAAAGAACTTTGCTGTCAATCAGAGAACGTGGCACCTGGATCTCTTTTACTATGTGTGTATGTATGTATGTATGTATGTATGTATGTATGTATGTATGTATGTATGTATGTATGTATGTGTATGTGTGTGTATGTATGTATGTATGTATGTATGTATGTATGTGTGTATGCATGTATGTACGTATGTATGTATGTATGTATGTACGTATGTATGTATGTACGTATGTATGTATGTATGTATGTATGTGTGTGTATCTATGTATAGATGGATGTGTGTGCGTGTGTGTGCGTGTGTGCGCATGTATGTATGTATGTATGTATGTATGTATGTATGGATGGATGGATGGATGGATGGATGGATGGATGGATGGATGTGTGTGTGTGTGCGTCTGTGTGTGTGTATATATGTATGTATGTATGTTTTTATGAATGGATTGATGGATGGATGTGTGTGCGTGTGTGTACCTATGTATGTATATGTTTTATGTATGCAGGTACAGTGTGATGGATAAATAGATGAATTATTAATGTCATTATTTAATTTAAGACTTATTGTTAATAGCAGTAGAAGCAGTAATAGCAGTAGCAGCAGTAGTAGCAGCAGCAGCAGCAGCAGCAGCAGCGGCAGCAGCAGTAGCAGGCAGCAGCAGCAGCAGCAGCAGCAGCAGCAGCAGCAGCAGCAGCAGCAGCACCTGCTGCTGCTGCTGGCAGCAGCAGCAGCAGCAGCAGCAGCAGCAGCAGCAACAGCAGCAGAAGTAGCAGTAGTGGCAGTAGCAGCAAGCAGCAGCAGCAGTAGTAGGAGTAGTAGTAGTAGTAGTAGTAGTAGTAGTAGTAGTAGTAGTGGTTATAGTAGTAGTAGTAGTAGAAGTAGTAGTAGTAGTAGTAGTAGTAGTAGTAGTAGTGGTTATAGTAGTAGTAGTAGAAGTAGTAGTAGTAGTAGTAGTAGTAATAGTAGTAGTAGTAGTAGTAGTAGTAGTAGTAGTAGTAGTAGTAGTAGTAGTAGTAGTAGTAGTAGTAGCAGTTGTAGTAGTAGTAGTAGTAGTATTTTAAATTTCGTATTTCCTCTGCACTAGTAGTAATAGTACTAGTAGTGGTAGTTTTTTGCTTTTTTTTAACAAAACGTGCCGCACTAATTCGGATTTGCAGTAATTTATTTATACCATTTTCTACCAAACCAGCTTTAAATGAGCTACACTTAGCTGTCTATTTGCTACAGTTTTTGTAATAAAAGACCTGACATGAGCAATTTTGAGGGACCAGGGTACATAATGATGAAACGCCATTGATAGTAGAGTCAACTATACAACGAAGGTTTTAAACTATTATCTTTATTGAATAAGGGGTCTTCTTTCCATATCCTTCCATTATCTGTATATATAAATCGTACATCTCAGACTTTAACCGCTCTAAACTCAGGAACCAGTGCACCCACAACCTCCATATTTCGCATGTAGATTTCTAACAGCCTGTTTTAGGTTCTTAGCGAATGAACTCTTGGATCAAATTAGTATTTTAATTTGTTTGGGAAAAGATTGTTTTGCCTGCGATCTGCGAAACATTTTATTGTTACTAGATCTAATTTCTCGATAACCGGTCATTACAACGAAAAAGCATGCGTAATTTCAGTATTGATTACTAATTTAGATCTAATAATCGTATTTGATATCACCAGTAACCAATACAGTGGTTTCTGATTTAACCACAGTCAAAGCTCAAGAGACCCAGCTTTATAATAAAAAGGACATCATAATCCAACATTATTTATGGACATGCTTGTACATGTATAATTAGTACTACAATGATGAGCCTGATGAAAAAGTGTAAACCCTGTGAGATTGAGGTCTGTCATTGATATGCCAATGTGGGTATGCAAAGTTCTACTTGAATTTTGTTTTTCTCTTCCGAAAAAAATTGTCTTGCCACCTTCTAAAGCCTTGACTCAGTGACAATGATGTT
Organism: Doris montereyensis; assembly: GCA_037039925.1. Classification (NCBI taxonomy): domain Eukaryota; kingdom Metazoa; phylum Mollusca; class Gastropoda; order Nudibranchia; family Dorididae; genus Doris; species Doris montereyensis. The sequence continues at coordinate 131,311 of JAXRKP010000919.1, read as the reverse complement.
AATTCGTACCAGATGGTGGAGTAAAGGCTCGTAGATTCCATGTACGAGGTCATGTACACTTAGTTTCATTTTCCACACGAAAGATTATTTTGTTGACGAGCAAAAGGCTGAAAGGTCAAACTTCAGACTCATCCACACGTGAAAAGAAAGATCACCCCACCTCTACTCCCCCTCCTCCCACCTCCCACTCCCAAAAAGTTACACATCAACCTTGGAATCAACGTACATGCAGAACTTGTTTACTACGGAATAAACGATTCCATTACCAGTAGCTAAACATCGTTCACCCGTCATACTTTATTTTTTTTTCTATAGCAAAAGCAAACCAGCGTGACAGAATCAATTTCCGTGATTAACTTTTGGCAAAAGGGAATAGAATTCATTTAGCTCATCTATATCGATGTCTCCAGTGGGAACGTGTTTGCCCCGGAGTGTAATTTCCCATTATTTTTCAATCCTCGTCATGAAAATTCGTGAACACAACAAAAGCCTCTCAGCGTGGCAGGACTTAGCGGTCACACAGATCAGCAGTTTGGAATCTGAAATGTAACTTGGGCTGCAAAAGAGCATTAGGATTTTTGTTTTTTTTTTTTATTCTTTAGCACACAGCATCCCGTGACACTCAGGCGATAGTCTAGATCTGAAGTAACATTTAGCACTCAGTGCACACACAGGCATTAATTAAGAACAAAGAAAGCAGAGAGAACAGTAGACAACTTGGAAACCCAATACAACCCGAGTCATTCAGTACAAACGTAAAGACCACGAGGCATGTTGGCAATTATCCTTTCCTATATCGTAGAGATCACCGTGAATAAGCATAAAAGTGTAACACAATTCCCAACAACATAAAAAAACAACAAAAAAACTAAAGAGAAACTAATACAAAAAACTAAGCGATGTTGTTCGTCGCTTCTGCTTGTCTTGCCAAAGTGAACTCATGTACGATTTACTTCACTTGCCCTGTCTTGACACTTTCTATTCCCTTCCACTTGTTATCATCCCCTTTATTTTGTACTTCTATTATACTAGATTTGTAATTTCATTAACCTTTTCAAATACAATTATTATTATAGTATACATATTCTATTTTTTTATTTACCGAAAAAATTATCAACCTATGACCAATACTCAGTCAAAAACAATCTAATCGGCCACTGTCATGCAAAAGACCATCACAATCACCTCACATGTACAATCAATCTTAACAAGCTGACTTCTATTCAGACACACCAACTCAAACCCGTCACGTTTTATTGCGCTCAATCAAATGTAATAAACACAATCGTTTCCAGTCCATGCAAATAAAGA
>JAXRKP010000919.1:115000-117500 GCA_037039925.1 Doris montereyensis | reverse complement strand
TAATGACGACACTATTTTTGATAATGAATAATAATGACGATAATATTTGATAATGAATAATAATGATGATACTATTTCTGATAATGAATAATAATGATGACACTATTTCTGATAATGAATAATAATGATGACATTATTTCTGATAATGAATAATAATGACGACACTATTTCTGATAATGAATAATAATGATGACACTATTTCTGGATAATGAATAATAATGATGACACTATTTTGATAATGAATAATAATGATGACACTATTTTTGATAATGAATAATAATGACGAGACTATTTTTGATAATGAATAATAATGACGACACTATTTCTGATAATGAATAATAATGATGACACTATTTCTGATAATGAATAATAATGATGACATTATTTTGATAATGAATAATAATGACGACACTATTTCTGATAATGAATAATAATGACGACACTATTTTTGATAATGAATGAACACTATTTCTGATAATGAATAATAATGATGACACTATTTCTGATAATGAATAATAATGATGACATTATTTTTGATAATGAATAATAATGATGACACATTTCTGATAATGAATAATAATGATATTTTTGATGATGAATAATAATGATGACATCTATTTCTGATAATGAATAATGATGACACTATTTCTGATAATGAATAATAATGATAATGAATAATAATGATGACTATTTCTGAGAATGAATAATGAATAATAATGAATAATAATGATGACGAGAGGCCTATATTGAGGATACCATTTTAATTCATAACGGAATCATTTATGCAGCTACACACACGAGATAGAAGAATACTTTGTATCAGGTCCGTCTCTTCCACGAGAAAGTATGACTTATAGAGTAATACATTTTCAAAGAGCTTTCGTAAAGCTTACTGAGTGAAATGAATTTAACCAGACGGACTGCTACTGTTAATAAAATTGTAATTGCTGGCCCTTTTTCACGTTGTTGTTCTCAAATTCACTCACCTTTCTGCATGAAAAAATGTGACAGATACATGCTTGTGCGACTGATTGATCGCTTTGTGGTTTTCATTCAGATTTAGATGCTAATTCCACGGTTGATTCAGATCCTTTTCCCTTTAGAATCGTCTGTTTGAAAGAAAAAATACATGACAACAAAGTTATGAATACAGAAATATATGAGAAAAACTTATGACACCGCCAGCAACAGAAACCTTTGGGAAAGAAGGTCCCAACTTTCAATCGAAGAAGACATTAACAAGAGAAGAGGGTAGTAGATATGTATACGTCACAACACTGAGAAAGCCTAAACAAAACATCACTAGACAGGCTCTGACCTGAGTCTGCAGGGAGAGGAAGACCACAAACAACACATCATGGTGAAGTGACCTGGAGGCAGATGCAAAAGAAGATGGGTTGCGGCTGGCAAGAGATAGAAAAGATAGTTCAAGACTGAAAACTGAAGAGCACCAGAAAGGGTGCAGCAGTCAATGGGCATCAGGTCTAAATAAGAAAGTAAGATAAATAGAGACAGTACGAAAAAAAAAAGTCGAGCAACATAAAAATAAACACTCTTATATTATACAAAGAGACAAACAATAATCGATATATCGTATCATACACTTTAGTATACTTAAGTTACAAGTATAGGCACTAAGAACAACCATACAAATAAAGGTAAAGACTTAAAAGAAATGTATGTATATAAATTAGACTTATCTGAAATTAAATACAAAAAATATATGATAACAAAATAAAGAAAAGATGTTGTGCTCATGTTAAAGAAAGGTTATGACGTTTGCCGTTATTGGGGTCAAATTCAAACCATAAAATTAATTTCACTTAAGAAAATTGATGATTGCAAATATCTAAAAAAAGCCGTTGCTCTAGTTTGAAGCGACAAATGGCTTTACATGAAACACAATTAATTGATATGATTATTTTTGACAAGTCGAGGATGGCATGTAAATCATCTTCACTTAATTTAGGGTTTTATCTCAAGGTCTTGAGGAAGCATGCACGTTCATTTAAGAGTATTATTTAACGAAGTCTAATTGACACCTGGGACGAGAATACATTTAGATGCGCTGAAAGGTAAACTGGGGACTGAATCTAACCCCGTGGGGCACCAGCACCGAAAATCAATACTTTCCCAGTATAAGAGAAATGGAGTTCACACCATGGAATTATAATTTGAGTTGTCCTGATGGAGGACATGCTAATACAGGTGTAAGCGTGACCGTCGATGCTTATCAGCCAAGGGGTTGCGCCAGGTTCATGGCTTTCGCCGACATTGTTATCGGAGCAACGTAGAGGAGAACGGTAAAAGCGATGTTCCTTATATGCCATTACGACCCAGAGCCGGAGCTATTCTCAGTCTCGATAAAGTAAGCGCAACAGGTGATAATAATCATCTCCTGGACAGAACGCTAGTCTGACGCATGTTTTTTGACTCTCAAGTAAGTGCTTGTACCCTACGTGCACGAACAGAGGGGGAATGCCTGGTTACACGTCTTTCC